>ML677378.1:1298185-1353737 GCA_007922305.1 Dermatemys mawii
GAAGTGGGTATTAGCCCACGAAAGCTTATGCTCTAATACTTTAGTTAGTCTTTAAGGTGCCACAGGACTCTTTGTCACTTCTGCAATTCCAGACTAACACGGCTACCCCTCTGATTCTATACATCTTAGGTACTTATATGGCCCCCCATTACCATTTGAGCATCTCAAGCTCTTCGATGTATTTTTTCCCCTCACCACCCACCGAGGAGGCAGAGCAAAGCTATTATCCCCTGTGATGCATGGCTAGAAAGGGTTAAACATCCTGCAAAATAAAAGAACCCACAGAAGACGTGGAGAGGTCATTTTTGTGTATTTACATATGTCTGCGTAGGGTGGACAATGTAATCAACAGTCCCTGTCTATGCCATATTCTGATAATTCAGAGGTCAAAAGAACATCCTATCACGTAAATGAATTGTAAACATGGGCCATCTCAGTATTCATCTCTCTGAAATGTGCTGTTAATAGTGGAGGAACAAGTAAATTGCCTTATGTTAATTCATATAGTTAAATACTGGTGATGGACGCCTTCAAAGTCATCCTAATGACCTTTTGTTCCCCAAGGAAATCCCAACTTGTCAAAGAGGACATGATATTGTATAAAAGATCCTTGGGTCCTGATTCCCTTATCTCAGATCTGCTTTGACTTCATCAGCGGGTGT
This sequence comes from Dermatemys mawii, assembly GCA_007922305.1. NCBI lineage: Eukaryota > Metazoa > Chordata > Testudines > Dermatemydidae > Dermatemys > Dermatemys mawii. The sequence continues at coordinate 1,298,848 of ML677378.1, forward strand.
TTGAGTTGCAAGACTGAGATCCCAGTTGTGCTTGTACGCCCTGAATATGAGATTTGGCCATTGGACTATGACCTGTGAACTGAATTCTAAAGGAACAATTTGCAACTACAAAGCTCATCATCTCTGCTATGAATCTGTACCACAATGGATTGGACTCATGTCTGTACATATATTGATATTTTAACCATACTTTCTTTTGTTTAATACATTTTAGTTTAATTAATAAGAATTGGCGGTAGTGTGTATTTGGGTAAGAGCTGAAACATTCCTTAACCTGGGAGGTAATGTGTCCAATGCTCTGGGATTTGTAGAACCTTTTCTTTTATATGTTGAATTAAGATTTACAGAAATGTTCACCATGTTTGATGTGGAAACCTGGATGGAGTCCTGAGGCGAGATCACTTTAAGGGAACTGTGTTATTTGGACTTCTGAGTAACCGGTAAGGTAATAAAGAAGCTGTTTTATGCTGGCTTGGTAACTCTAAGTATTGGAATATCCACCAGCTTTATGGTGTTTGGCTGCCCCATTCTTTGCAGTTCACCCTAATTGAGTGACTACAACTAGCTCCCCACTAGGACCCCGGTCACAGCCCCATTTTACAGATAAGTAACTGAGGCACAAAAGAGATTAAGTGACTTGCTCATGGTCACACAGCAAGTCTCTGGCAGAGCACAGATTTGAACCTGGTTCTCCCAAACTACAGGCTAGTGCCCTAACTGAATGAGCTGTCTTCTTACTTCACCCTTCAGTGAACAAAGATTTTCTAGTTCTAGCAAGTATTTTCTAGTTCTAGCAAGTATTTCTTGCCCAATGGAGATTTCATCCCATTTCTTACCTCCGCAATGGCTTTCAAGTCCCCGTGTCCATCCCATTCAACACTGTAAATTTCCTGCAGGGTTTCCGCCACTTTCTTGGAACTTTCATGCATCACTGGAAGAGACAACCCAGCATGTGGCAAAACCGCTACCATCCCAGAGTCATTAGTACCCTGTAAGCCAAAATCCCGGCTGTCTTATTAAGGTTTAAAGCCACCATTGGACTCTCCCTGTGAAACCTTCACATCCCATAGGAATAAGAGACTGTAACATGAACACAAGTCATGCACCCAAGAGAATAAAACCGAAGGTGAACGTGGTAAGCAAGCAAGTTTGGAATAAGGTGGAAGCTGTCTGACTGGATCCAGGAGTGACTTCTCCAGTCTTGGACAAAAGCACTGGATGGTGGGAGGCCACTAGGTAGCAGGGAGTTTCAAGGATCAACGCCAATGATTTAAAATTCTTTTTCAAAAGCCATTTCTAAACATTGAGATGCATGATTCCCCACTGAAATGAATGGGATGTGTGTCTAAATCCCCTAGGAAGGCTTTGAAAATTTCAGCCCCGAAACCGTAACCTGTCAACCCTGGGAGATATAGCAAATACAGGTAGGAAGGGTGGTCTAGTAGTGGAATTGGGACTCAGGAGACCTAGGTTCTACACCCAGCTCATGCAAGACATTCTTTCTCTGTGCCTCAGTTTCCCATTTGTAAAATGGAGAGGATAGCACTGCTTTACCTCATAGGGGAATTGGAAAGAGAAAGCCCATTAAGGACAGTGAATCATTCAGAAACTACACTGATATGGGCCATATAAAAAGTTATTTGATATTCTCCCTCAAGCCCCAGCTCCTGGAGTCATGTGGTTAAGTGAAAATCTCTGCTTTCATTAAATAAAGAATAGCAGCATGTCCCTAGACCTCATAGTTGCAGAGAAAGGCTTGAAAATCTAATCCAAGCGTGACTCTAGAGAGTCAGAAGCCAAATAAAAAGAACCTCAAATTATTTTTTTTTTTTTTAAATTCTCATGATTTTTAGGCCAGTGTCGTGATTTTTCAAGGCTCGGGGTTGGCCACTTGGTGTGCCAGTAGTGATGTGGCAGCGAGTCAAACAGCAAAAGGTAAGTTTGAAGAAGGAACTGGGGTTTCATACCTTTCACAGCACTGAGGAAAGATTTAAGGTCCTTGTAGAGTTTGTGGCCTTCAATCTGAAAAGCAAAGAAGAGCAACCACCAAGGTTTGTGTCTGTGTCAGCAGCTGGTGTTCTGCTCTGCGCTGCTACTACAAACAGCAAGAGGCAGAATTCACTGCATCAGCCACAGTGGGGAAGGCGAATGGAGCAGAGTGCAAGTGGGCTCAGAGAAATCTGGCGAAGGATCAAGGCTGGACATTTTTTGGTCGAAATGGTTTCTCATGCAAAAAATGCCATTATTGTAGAGAACGGAATATGCCGATTTCAATGACATTTCATTGAAGAGAAAACCCGAAACAAAGCATTTGGATGCTGTCGTCATGTGCTCCTTCAGCCCCTTTCAACATTTCCAATGAAAAGTTTGTGAAAGGTGGTAAGCAGAATGAAATGTTTCCATATCAGCAATGCAAACCATGTCCATGCACCTGACATGATTGTATTCGATTGTTTAAAGAATTTTGGTTCATGAGGAAATTTTGAAAGTGACTTTGAAAGAAAACCAGCCTCTCTCTCACCCCTCCCTGCTCCACTTCCACGCTCCAATAAACCATCAGACACCTAGTTCCTGATCTACTCCCCTGCCGCTATATGGGAGATACCCCACCCGCCGCTCCTTGCTTCATCTTTCAGAAGAATCCCCCCTCCCCATATCTCAGATGAACTCCCCATACTCTGCCCCTTCCATATTTTAGAAGACCCCTCCCCCTCCCCCACTCTCTGCCCCTATGTCTTTCAGGAGCTCGTCTTCTCTCCCCTCTGTTCCCGCCAGTCAGACCCAACCTGTTGCTGCTGGAAATCGTAAGCGCTTTGCTCGAACTGCTCATCTTTGGTTTCGACCGTCTTGCCCAGTTTCTGCAAAACCTGTGGGGAGAGAAAGACACCAAGTTTTTTTAAAAAAACTCTCTTTGGTAAAAACTTTTAATATACTGTAAGGGGTGCTATGAAGTTCCCATTTTAATCTCTCACAATGAGCATGTGCAGCACCTCTCATGATCTCAGATGGAGAATCTAGCTACTACAGTCGTTAACAACAATTCCTAATCATCTGAAAGTTATTTCCTTGTAATCTCTCATTCCATGAGCAGCACCTTGTACAAAGGGGCCCTGATCTCAGGTGAGGCCTCCAAGTGCTACTAATTGTATTAATAATCATTTGAAAATTATTCTCCTTCCAACTGAAACAGGCCATGGTCAGTCATTTTCAATTCTGCATGTAGTTTTAGACATTAAGGCCAGAAAGGGCCATTGGGATGAGCTAGTCTGATCTCTTGCACAATAGAGAGCAGAGAATTTTACCAAGTGTTTCCTGAATAGATCCTACTACCTATTTTGGATCTTCCTCTTGGGTACTTATTTTCTAATTGAATTTCACTGAGGATGCAGATTTAAAGGGTCAATGCAAGTTCATCTTTGAAGCAAAACAAGCTTCTGTCTGGCAAAAGCTTAAACTCGCTGCAGTCTGGGTCCCCCAGGGAAGACGACATGCAGTGGAATTTCAAAATCCCCACTTTCCTCCATTTGCACCAACACCACTCCAAAACAAACCCATGCCCAGTGCAGTGCTGTGTGCTCCCTACTGGTGACTGGGCCATGCATAGAGATTGACAAGGTTTGCTTCAGCCTGGACTAGCTCAGGTAGTAGAAACTCATACTCTTAGATCCAGAGGTCCCAAGCCTGATCACTGCTTCTGACAACCCACCCAGGTACATGACATAGAGGGGGCCTGTGGGGGGATTTGAGCTGGGTGGGGAATCAGAAGGGGCTTCCTCAGCCAAAAAGAAGTGTGTAACACATGTCCAGTCCAGCGTGGCACTCTGCGTCCCATTCAGGGACTCGGCTGAACGCGGACTGCACTTGGGTAAGCTTTGCACCCAGGCCTCCACGTTCAGAAATAGGGACTTAGCCACGTGCGTAAGTGCATAGTTAAACAGAGATGTTTTCATGACTTGAGGCCAAGCCAGAGCAGAATATCCAGCACTGACCACCATTTCTGTGGGCTCAGTTTTCTCTTAAAATCATTTGGAGCCCGGTGTTGTCTGATGGCTCACGAGACTACATGATTGGTAACATTATGAAGAACTGAAATAAGTAGTCACTCTGTACTCTGTAAAAGGGAGGCAACCCATTTGGAGTTCAGGTCAGCTAACTTCTCCCCACTTCCAACATGTGCCAGTCGGTGACATGCCCAACACCTGAGAGAACATCTGCACCGCAGAGCTTCCTCTGGAGTTTTCCATCATTAATCACGAAATCCTCCTTCTCCTGAAAAGGAGCCCCTACCCAATCAAATAGCTTCAATTGGACAACGAGCGAAGTTCTGAGAGATGAGACCCAAATAAATAGTGAGGAGCTTGAAATACAGAACAAGGGAGAAGGCAGGTGTGTAGAAGCTGGTTTCTTTCAGAATCAGAGGGGTGTGCGTGTGTGTGTGTTTTGTAGATTGCAAGGCCAGAAGGGACTATTGTGATCATCTAGCCTGACCTTCTGGATGAAGTACCACTTTTGCTAGAACTGCTCCAAAATAATTCCTTTGGAAGTAGAGTATCTCTTTTATAAAAAAAAAATCCAGTCTTGATCGGAAAATTGCCAGTGATGGATAAACCACCATGACCTTGGTCAATCTTTCTAATGGTTAATTGTCTTCACTGTTAAAAAATTATGCCTTATTTCCTGCCTGACTTTGAGTACGTCTACACTACCTGCTGGAGGGGTGGGTAGTGATGGATCTACCGGGGATCAATTTATCGCATCTAGTGCAGACATGATAAATTGATCCCTGAGCGTGCTCCCCGTCGACTCCTGTACGAGAAGCGGAAGTGAAGTCAACAGGGGAGCGGCAGTAGTCGACTTGCTGCTGTGTGGACAGCCAGGTAAGTCAACCTAAGATACACCGACTTCAGCTACGTTATTTGCGTAGCTGAAGTTGCTTATCTTAGGTCAACTCCCTCGGCCCCCACCCAGTGTAGACCTGGCCTTTGTTTAGCTTCATCTTCCACCCATTGGATCGTATTGTACCTATCTCTGATAGACTGAAGAGCCCGTTATCAAATATTTGTTCCCCAGGTAAGTAACTAGCGTCTCACTGGGGAGAGATGATTTCCCAGGAAAGCTATGAAGGGACCACACCTCGACAGTCCCTTTCAGCAGGATCTTCACGTATTATTAAGAGGGTAGCTGGCCCCAGATATTTTGAGCAATGTGCAGAAATTCTATCAATGGTTATCAAACTACATGAAATATCTACAAGAGTAGAGGGTTCCATCCAAATAAGCACAGAAAGAATTCAACCATCTGTGATGCATATGTGGCCCCCATGATCTGAGCGCCTCAACATTTTTAATCTATTTAAAAGTAGTGCTAGCATCCTCATTTTGCTGATGGGGAATTACACAATAATTTAGTCTCTAAAGGCTTTTCCAAACCACATCCTCTCTCTTCTCCTTGATACCACATGAAAATCCACGTTCTCATAGTTAAGCACACCACCCCTTTTTGGCGTGCTCAAAAGTTTCTTGCCTGCGTTTGTGGTCAAACAAGAGCAAACGCCTTTCTGCATTTTCACACATCTGAATTCTGGAGGCGCAGAGCCAACGCTACGTGGGTGTAACTGACGAACAGCAGCTCAGGCCGACAACTACCCAAACGTGCACACAGCCATGAAGAGAATCCCAGCTGGCAAGGTGATGGACAGGATGGTAAAATCTGAAACTGCGCTTCCCCAGAATAACTTTGCAGACTGTGCTCCAGATGTCTATGTGCGCCTGCATGCAAATTTAGCACTAGAAACTGGTTGCAGTTTAGTGTCTGATTGACAGCCCTGGAGACTGGAGCCTTCTGGTTATCTCAGGGAACAAGTACATCATGGACAAGCTTCCGCGCCCTGCCTCTATTCTTAGTTTAGATAGATCGACACTGCAGTCAGATGTCACTGTAGCACATGTCAATATACTCAAGCTAACTTTGATCTAGCTAACTTGGGTACCAATAGCAGTGAAGCCACAAGAGCATGGGTTAGGGCTAGTTCACCAAGTTACGTACCCAGGAAGCCCACCCATGGGTAGTAGAAGCCCATGGGTGGGCTCCTACTACCCATGCTGCTGTGGCTTCATTGCTACTGGTATTGGAGTTAGATAGAGCAAAGCTAGCTTGGGTATGTCTACATGTGCTGCAGTGAAAATAAAAAAGGCCACACTGGGTCAGACCCAAAGATCCATCTAGCCCAGTATTCTGTCTTCAGACAGTGGCCAATGCCAAGTGTCTCAGAGGGAGTGAACAGAACAGGGAATCATCAAGCGAACCATCCCCTGTCACCCATTCCCAGTTTCTGGCAAACAGAGGCTAGAGACACCATCCCTGTCCATTCTGGGTAATAGCCATTAATGGACCTAAATGAACTTGGGTAGTTCTTTTTTGAACTTTGCTATAATCTTGGCCTTCACAACATCCTCTGGCAAGGAGTTCCACAGGTTGACTGTGCGTTGTGTGAAGAAATACTTCCTTTTGTTTGTTTTAAACCTGCTGCCTTTTAACATCTCTGATTTCAGTGTAGACATACCATTGGAATGAAAGGATCATTCATTCAAGGTCCATGCAATCTTGTTCCCTACTGAGACTACCAGCTGGGAAAAACCTGTTAAATGACCAGTAGGCCCTATTCAATGAGACTTAGGTCTGGTCTACACTGAGAGGAGCGGGGGCAGGGTCAACATAAGATACACAACTTCAGCTAGGCTATAAGGGTAGCTGAAATCGACTTATCTTAGGTTGACTTACCTCAGCGTCCTCACAGCAGCAAGTTGACTGATGGCGCTCCCTCATCGATTCCACCTCCGCCTTTCATGGCAGTGGAGTTCTGGAGTCGACAGGGGAGAGCGCGTGGGGATTGATCCAGCGGGTAGTGTAGACGTGGTCTCAGATACTATAGAAAGATGGAGGCCGGTGAGGGCTGCTCACATGAGAGGGCTGATAGGATGAGGCTCAAGGTAGCTAACCCCAGCGAAGCCATCATTTCTACTGCCGTAGTACCTAGAGAGGCTTTTAACAGGTCACATCAGCAGCTGGAGATCACCCCTAACTCATTTCCACACAGGGCCACCACGAGCCATCAAATGTCACTCAACCTAAGGGGGAGATTCAACACCAGTGACCCGGAGATGAAAGATTCAGCTATGGATTTCTGGGCTCTGGTCAAAGGGCGATATGGTGCTGGAGTGTCCTGACTAGGACAGCGTGGCTAACCCTACGCCAGGGTGAAACAGGCTAAAATCCTACACTCTCAGGGCTGCTGCACTTAAAAAGGAAGAAATACCAAGGCAAGGGGAACCCAGCAGAGGCCAGCTCTATTTCTACCCACTTCCTGGGCCCAGCCCCCATCTCTTCCTGATATAGTTCATAAAAAGAGAATTTAGGCGGTTGGCTCACGCTAGCATTTCTGGAGTTAACTCCCCTTGCCAGCCCTCCCTCCGCCTTGTTCCTTCCAAAGGAACAGCCCTCAGCCACTCAGTACTTGCCACTCGGCATCATCATTATCCGTGGCAGACCCATTTTGGGTGACACGGTGCTGGTTTTTGGGAATGGTAACAATGTAACAACTCCTCAGAGACCTTCAGAGAGAGGTTGAATCAAGCCCCCCTGTCGTAACTGTAGGTAACACTCCGTGGAAGTTGAGCCAGATACACAGATATAGAGTTAACACACTATTATTATATTTATGATTTTGTTAAGAAGAGCTCCAGTCAACAGAGTGTCAAGCTCACTGGAAACAGGACATCACCCTGGCTATCATCAAAGCAGCTGTCTCAGCATCATTTTTTCATAATCCCGTTAAATTACAAATTCCACAACGATTGCAAAAGCACTGGGAATTAGACACACACACACACAGAGGCTAGTGCTCCGAACACGCCTCCCACTCACTCACTCACTCTGTTGCATCGCATGATTTCTCAGCTCCCTAAGAAGCTGCTCAGCTGAAAGGGGATGCTACATTCTGAGCTTTCCTCGCAAAGGCATAAAGGAGTAACAAATGAACGAAGCGTACCTTTTCCTGGGCTCGGCTAAATCGCTTTTGGACCTGCTTTGCAAACTGACCGGCTCCTCCTGTCTTACCATCTGCCATGGCTGCAGCTCACGATGCAATTTCTGTTTTCAGTATGAACTTGTGGTTTTAAAGTTTTCGGGGGGAGGAAGTAAACAGACCGTCAGCTGCCACCAAGCTCAGCATCCGCTTAAAAATCAGATTGGGGAGTGTTTAATTTCCATTGCTGAATGCCGAGCAGCCACTGTCTGCTTCGCCCAAGGAACGAAGGTTCTGTATCTTTGTCTGGTTGGATTTGGGTGGGTGTGATGCTTGGCTAGAAACATCCTGCAAAATATGTAACCCCCAACAGACATGTGGAGAGATAATTTTTGTGTATTTACATATGTCTGTGTAGGGTGGACAATGTAATCAACAGTCCCTGTCTATGCTGTGTTCTGATAGGATGTCCTTCTAACCTCTGAACTATCACGTAAATGAATTGTAAACAGGGGCCATCTCAGTATTCATCTCTCTGAAATGTACTGTGAACAGTGCATGAACAAGTGAATGGGCTTATGTTAATTCATATCACTAAGTATCCAGGATGGAATCCTTCAAAGTCATCCTAATTACCTTCGGTTCCCCAAGGAAATCCCAACTTGTCAAAAGTTGTTAAATTGTATAAAAGATCCTTGGGTCCTGTGATAAAGTGGGTAGTATCCTTATGTTTTTCTTCAATGGTTTGCCAGCGGAGGAGGTGGGACTCAGTTTCCCTGGGCATTACTGGTTGAACGAGGTGATGGGAGAGGGAGTTTGTTGTTACAGAGGACTAGTGACAGAACTTGGGACCCCGGCCAATGGCCTGGAGAATGGGTACTCCAGCGACTGGTGACCTGGAGACCAGGAGGCCCAGCTTGGGAGTCACAGCCAGTCATGGCCAGTGGAAGGACAATGGGCTGCGAAGAGGACCCCGGTGACCTGATCAACTGGTTCCAGCCAGCGAGGGACAAAGGACAGCTGAGAGGAGAAGAGGCCCAGACGACCCTGTTTACCTGGATAGAAGACAATGGACAGAGGAGGAGCTTGGGGGAGGTGATATCAGATGCCCAGCTGGGAAGCAGGTGGGCTCTGGACTGGAGAGAGGGAGCAGGCAAAGCCCACCTGGATGCAGGAGAGACTTAGATGTACAGAAATGAGGAAGGCCAGGCCTGAGGGCCATTAGAGTTTCCTGTGCTGTGTTCAGACGCTCAATAAACCCCATTGTTTTACGCTGGCTGAAAGTCACTCTGGTCTAGAGAAGAGGGTGGCATTATTCCCCCTGGGAGTGGAGGTCGGGACTGGAGTGAGTGGACTCTCTGAAGGGGCCCACAGCAAGAGACAGGCATGCTAAAGTTCAGAGAGGCAAGGTTCCAGGAGATGCAGGGGCTTAATCCCCAAGAGAGAGTGGACTCCCGAGAAGGGCTGTCTCACTGAACGGAGTTCCCCCCAGGGACTGCACGGGCCAGGAGTGGGCACGACCTGTGAGTGACAGGTCCCGATTCCGTCATCTCAGATCTGCTTAGACTTCATCAGGGGAAGTTTGAGTCGCAAGACTGAAGTCCCAGTTATGCTGGTACGCCCTGAATATGAGATTTGGCCATTGGACTATGACCTGTGAACTGAATTCTAGAGGAACAATTTGCAACTACAGAGCTCACCATCTCTGCTATGAATCTGTACCACAATGGATTGAACTCATGTCTGTACATTGTGACGGAGTCAGACCAGAAGGATATAGGAGAGTGCTGGAAGGCAGGTATATTAGTCTCAGGATGTGCAGGTCCTTGTTCCCTGGATAGCCAAACAAAGGCTACTCCAGGCCAGTCAAGACACCTGGGGCCAATTAAGAACCTTCTAGAAAGGAGTAGAAACAGCTAGCCTAATTGGGACACCTGAAGCCAATCAGGGACTGGCTGAAACCAGATAAAAACCTCCCAGTTAGTCAGGTGGGCTGTGGGTGTCAGGAGCTGTGGAAGGAAGTTATGCTGTTGGTGAGACTGAGTGGTGGACAACATATCATACAGAAGGAAGGAGGCCTTGAGGTAAGGGTGAAGTGGAGTTTGAAGAAGCAGTGACTGCTGTGGGGAAGTAGCCCAGGGAATTGTATTGTGTTTTGTGGATAAAAGGTCAGCCATCTTAGCTGATACTATTAGGGTCCCTGGGCTGGAGTCCGGAGTAGAGGGCGGGCCCGGGCTCCCCCCATTTTCCACCTTCCATACTGGCCTGTGATGAAGGTAACTCACTAGGCGGTGACTCTTGCCAATTATACTGAGAAAGGGAGGTCACTCTGGGGCCTAGATGAGTTTCTGAGGCCCCTAAATCTGCCAGGAAGCGCAGGACCCACAAGTACAAGCTTGGAGCTTTGTCACAACATATATTGATATTTTAACCATACTCTCTTTAGTTTTTTAATACATTTTAGTTTAATTAATAAGAACTGGCTGTAGCGTGTATTTGGGTAAGATCTGAAACATTCCTTAACCTGGGAGGTAATGTGTCCGATCCTTTGGGATTGATAGAACCTTTTCTTTTATATGATGAAAGAAGATTTACAGAAATGTTCATCATATTTGATGTGGGTACCTGGATGGAATCCTGAGGTGGGGTCACTTTAAGAGACCTATGTTGTTTGGACTTCTGAGTAACCAGTAAGGTAATAAAGAAGCTGTTTTATGCTGGCTTGGTAACTCTAAGTATTGGAATATCCACCATCTTTATGGGGTTTGGCTGCCCCATTCTTTGCAGTTCACCCTAATTGAGTGAACATTAATTCGTTGCATCCGACGAAGTGGGTATTAGACCACGAAAGCTTATGCTCTAAAAAAATTTTAGTTAGTCTTTAAGGTGCCACAGGACTCTTTGTAACTTCTGCAATTCCAGACTAACACGGCTACCCCTCTGATTCCTAATTGAGTGATCACAGCTAGTGCCCCACTAGGACCCCCTTCAGTGGCAGTGACTTGGATACATATTACCACAAGTCAATTGGGTTTTTGGACTAGAACCAAATTTTTGTCAAAATTTTATTTTGATATTAGAGAGTTTAAGGCTTAAAAATTAAATTACAGTGAGTGACCCATGATCAAGATCCTGACAGAAAAAGCTTGGAAGAATTGTGCTCCCAGAAGGGGTTTTCTTTTTCTTAAGACCCCTCAGCAGGAACTGAGAAATCTGTTAATTGCCAGTGATAAGGAAGCAGACCCAGCAAAAATGCTTGCAGTGAGAAATCAGCAGCTAGAACTTGAAGAAAAGCAAAAAATTGCTAATAGGGAAGGAGAAGCTGCTGAAAGAGAACACCAGTGTTTGGAACATATTTGATTTCAGGAACTAGAATCTAAGAAGGCAAAGGTGGACAGACTTAAGTTCCAACTCAAGGAACAACAGAAACTGTATCATTCTGAAAAGCCAGCTCTTCTCAACAGCAAAGATGGGGATAGAATCTATCCAGTTTGTAAGAATGTTGGTCTGTTGTTTGACTCTACGCAGTTGTCTGTGTGTAACCAAATTTACCCCAACACTGCTACCTTTTATGTAAATGCTTTTACTGTGAGCTCAGGTGAAGGTAACCTCATAACATGTGCAGAGAATGTAAAAGTCAATGGCAAAAGCTGTTTAGAGCAAATTACAGCTTCTAACATTTTTTTAAGACAGATTTTGTCAAAGAGGAAGATTATTTAGCAGAGAGGAGTGTGAATATTGTAATCCTGTGTGAGTTTCCTGTGAGTGTTCCTTGAGCCAGAATCCATCTTGAATGGAATAGTGTTAAACATGAAGTGATAGCTGGTGTAAGGCACTTATTGCCTAAGGAGCTTTTGCTTGGGGATGATATTAAAGCTTTGTTCAGTCAGGTTAACATAAACCAGTCACAGAAAAGAAATAATCCTGAACCTATGTCTACAAGGGGCAAGGATTTGCCTATGGACAAGCCTCAAATGCTTGTCTGAGGAAGATCGTTGTTTGTACAAAAAAGCAATGCATATGCGGAGTGTCTGTCTGGTATCTCAGAAGTGAATCTGGCATTAGATAAGGCTCAGAAAGATGTTTCTCTACAGCAAATTAAAATGGATGATCAGGCTAAAGCCTTAACTGAGGAAGGAAAGGGTACAGGCTTGGTAAGCGATGGGTTGTTGGCAAGTTTAGTGGAACGTAAACCGTGATAAACATGTCCTCTCAGATCAGCTGATTATATAAACAAACCACTACTAGTGGCTGGTGCTGGATCAAGTGAGTGTTGAAAGGTAGGAAATTGTTACATTTTAGTTTCTTTATAGTTTTACATCTAGTTGACTAAGGAATTTGTGTGTGAGAATTCCTTATTATTTTCATATGATAGCTAAAAGAGGTGACTGGTTGATGGGTTGAACCCTGGCTTGGTAGCTTGGCAAGGAACAGACTACTATGATTACTCGATATGTTGAGATTGTAGACAGCTTAAAATTTTTAATTGAAGAATGGTTTATTTTGTTTGATAATTTCAATGATCCACCAAACTAATCTGGTAATGGAAACACGCAATGCTATACTTGATGTTGAGAGGGATAACACTGAAAGTCTTATCAATGACATGCAACAGATTTATGAACAATGGGACGTGATCTTGACTGAGTCCAAATTAGAGGCACAGAATATTGGCATTTCATCTGAGTTCTTCACCAATTGCAACTTACCTACTGAATCCAATGCCAGTCAGCGTTATAGGGTCAATGTCTTCCTTGTCATCATTGACTCTACTCAATCAGGTCTGACACGTCAATTCGAATCACTGCAACTCATTTGTACTCTTTTTGGGTTCCTTTGGCGATTCACACCAGCTGAGAATCCAGCCCCGTATCCGTATGACTGTACTGACCCTTGGGAAAATTAATTTTCTGAAAATTCCTTCTCTAGTTGTATTATTGTAGTGCCTGAGAACCGCAGTCAGAGACCCAGACCTCGTTGTGTGAAGTGCTACATGAAGTCCCTGCCCCAAATAGTTTGCAGCTGAAGGAATCTTTCCCTTTTTTCTCCCCCATCCCAGCACCTCTCCTTGCTTTTTGACTGCTATTGCAGGGTGAACCATCCACAGAGATGCTCAGAACTTTCTTGTGAGAGGTGGCAGCTAATTCAGAATCTGTCCATCTCCCGTGAGTAGTTTAATCTCTTCCAGTGTGTGTTCGTTTAATTCTACTTGTGCACAGGCCAGCTATCATTGTGCTGTCCAAATGCCAGGTTTTAAACAGGAACACAGGAAATGCCAAGTTAGATCAGACCAATGCTCCATCTCAGGTCTGTACCAGACACTTCAGAGTTTGGTGCTAGAATGTTTATAAATGGACAACTATGGCATAATCCAGCCCATTTAATGTAATGAGAGATATTTGCTTTACCCAGACATCTCATACCACCATCTAGCTCTAAGATAGCTCTTTTCATCCAGAAATCTCAGAGCACTTCACAAAGGAGGTCAGCATTGGTCTCCTGATTGCATAGAGCAAGGGCGATGGAAGATCCCTCAACTTGGAGGGGGCCACAGGCCTCACGTCCCCGCCCCCCAGGTCCCACATCCTGCTCGCTCCTCTCCACCCCCTTCCTCCATCACTTGCCCTTTGTCTTTATAGCCAGTAGAAAGGGATGGGGTCATGGCCCCCGGCTATCCCTATTCCAGCACACAGAGCGGGACACGGAGTCCCAGAGAAGGGAAGCGACTCATCCACGCAGGCCAGTGACAAAGCCAGGAATAGACCCCTGGTCTCCTGAGTTCTAGTCCTTTGCACCATTCTCTAAGATAAATGCGCACTGAACCCCTCTGACCCCCATAATGACTTCATCCTCCTACTCCAGCCCCCATTTTAAAATCATATGGACTCTATATTACAGCAAATGATAACCAAGTCTGAGCTGATATCGAAAGGAGTTAGGCAGAAAGGATTCCCAACCCTGTATTCTTTCACATCTCTCCCTATTATCTTCATGGAGGAGATGAGGAAATCTTGGGAGTTTCCTGGCTCATTCACAACTTTTATACTCTTCTGGAGGAAGTTGGCCGGCACTTTGCATCTCTGCCTGTGAGGTGGATTTTTCTGCATTATCTTGAGGCTCAGTGCTTGGGGATCTTTCCTGGTAGTTACTGTAGCAGTGAGCTGCTTGGAAAGGCCTCAAGATTAGAGCTGGGATGGTAACTGATTTGGGGGGATGGGGGGCAGTTCTGAAAAAGTAAATTTGGTTCAGGTCAAGCTGAATCAGATTTTTTTGAATTTTTGGTGAATTGAACGAGTCCGTTTCAGGTCTGTTCCAGAACAGGAATTTGAACCTGGCTCTTCTCCATGCTAGGTGAGCATCCTAACCATTTGGCTGAAGGTTACAGAGGGGAAGAGAAGAAGAAAGTTATGTCTGTCACTATCATTCCTCCTTTTTCCCCTGTTTTTGTGAATGGTCAAAACTGTGTGTGTCAAATTCATGGAGCTCGGTTCCTGCCTTTCCTTGAGGCTGGAGGTTCTTTTGATACTTCGGTTAACAGAGTCATAGAAGTAGCTATGATAGATGATTTCACTGATTTCCACGGTGCGGGAAAGCCCTCGTAAATCACTACACAAAAGGACTTCTCATTATCACTGTTGAACCTAATTAATGCTCCATATCAAACAGCTCCAGCGTGCACGGACCATTCAAAGGAGGCAGCGCTGCCACAACACAAACCAACACACGACACTAATCTTTGCTGTAATGCTGGCATCAGGTAGAAGAGGGGGAAAAACGTTCCATCATGCATGTCCAAAAGGAACCTTCACTGGGGACTGGAGAAGAAAGGGACTTTGTATGGGGTTTCGTCACTACTGAGCAGAGAAGAGAGTAATTTTAACATAGTTTTATTGGCATTAGAGTTACAGGTATAACCCTGCAGGTCAAATTGGATAACAGAGAAGATGGGCCATAGAGAAGATGAAGATGGACAGTGTGAGTGCACATTCCAATTAGGGAAAGAGGTTCTTCTTTGATGTTGATCCCAACCTCTCAGCCTGTTCAGTTGGAGTTAATTATCTGAAAAGAGTTAAAAAAAGATCCACCCCATTAAGCTGTTTCTCAAGAGTTTTCAACCGAGTGGCAGCAATTGAAGGCATGAAAGCATGAATGAAGCTGATGCATTATTAAATCTCTAAGCTGGGAAGGCTCCAGTTGGCCAATTCTAAAACTTCAGCTCCTGATAAAAGGTTCCAGCACAAATTCTTAAGTGCACAATTGGGAACTGGCCCAGACTGGCTGGAACAGCTGCCATTAACCTCACTGCCTCTGCAACTTTCTATCTCTTCTGATAGACTTCAAGGTCAGAAAGACCATGAGATCAGTTAGTTTGACCTCCTGTATAACACAGGCTTTAGAATCTCATGGTTACCCCGGCCCTGAGTCCGACCTGTGTTTGGCTAAAGTACATTTTCCAGAAAGGCATCCAGTCTTGATCTGAAAACATCAAGGGATGGAGCATCATCTGTTTAATTCCATAACTGTACTATTTATCTCAAAGTCTGTGTGATGCTTCTGATAGGGATGATCCAAAACAAACTGGAGAGGGTTCAGAGAAGCGAAAGTCCAACTCCAATGGCTGGAAGTAGATCCCATGGCTGGAAGTTGAAACTCGACAAATTCAGACAGGAAATAAGGTGTAAACTTAAGACAGGGAGGGTAATTAGCTATTGGAACAATTTACCAAGGGTCATGGTGGATTCCCCATCGCTAACAATTTTTAAATTAAGATTGGATGTTTTTCTAATAGATCTTCCCTAGGAATTATTCTGGGGAAGTTCTATGTCCTATGTAATCCAGGAGGTCAGACTAGATGAACATATTGATCCTTTTTGGCCTTGGAATCTATGAATCAAAATGAAATGTATTATGCTGGCATTGCATGACCTGGGATTAATAGATTTTAAGGCCAGAAGTTGACAGAAGACATGGTTAGGATCCCTTCCCATCAAGGTGAGATTATACTCTCATGCAGGGTCATGATTAGATCTGGTAACCAACACCCAGATGGAAAAACCTGAACATAAATTACAGCAGTTCAGTAGGGCTGATAATACTGTAAACTGAATCTCGAGTGGAAGAATGCTGAAAGGCCACCAATCCGACAGAGATCCCCTGAAGCAATTCCCTTAGGAGAAGTAGCTCTTGGCTGGTTTGGCCGTACAGAAGAGGGTGATTTGGGGGAAAAAAACCACATGGCTGATGCCATCTCTCCACCCTCTTGCATGCTGCAGCCACCATGCACGGTGAGGGTTTCTAGCCACACTCTTTGGCTAGAGTGCAGAAGTCGCATTTAAGAGACACCTGTCCTGCAACTGCCTCAGAACAGCTGACATAATTAGAACAAAAAAATTTCAAGCAAGAGGCCTTTGTCTGCAGCGGGGCGTTTCCTCATTGCAGTTTCCCTTCTGTGCAAAGCCAACTTACGTTATTGAGCCAGGAAATGTAGGCAGACACCCGGGTGAACACCGTGGGCTTCTGGTAGACGTTACAGCCCAAGGAGGAAACAAAACTGGTCACTCCATGGACGTAGTACTTGCCATTCACCAGGCAGTTCAGAGGGCCCCCAGAATCACCCTGCAGAGCAAAGCCAAAGGGCAACAAAACTTGACACACATTGCAATGAACAGCAATGCTTTGCCCTTCTTAGCACTTTCCAATAGACAGCCTTAAAGTGCCTTCAAGGCTCCACATCTCCCCTTCCCTGTTGAAGTAGCCTGAGTGAGGTGACTGGACAGAATAGCCAGCTAGAATCTCCTTCCTTAGAGGTTTTTAAGACCCGGTTTGACAAAGCCCTGGCTGGGATGATTTAGTTGGGGATTGGTTCTGCTTTGAGCAGGGGGTTGGACTAGATACCTCCTGAGGTCCCTTCCAACCCTGATAGTCTACGATTCTAAGAGCAGCTGAGACCCTGGGAATGCTTGTTTGGTTCAATCGCTCGGAAGTTACCTGGCACCCAGAGCGCACACCGTCACCTCCAGCGCACACCATGGTGTTCTTGACCGTGGAGCCCCAGTAAGCGGAACCAGAGCAGACGCTGTAAGAGACGACGGGAAGCGACGCTTGCTGCAGGGTTTCAGCCAGCTGCCCATTAGCTGTGCAAAACACATCAGAGACCCAGGGTTAGTGTACAAGGAAGATGGCCTGTTTTTCCCCAGACACCTGGGGTGAAGTTCTGGGCTCGAGGCTCAAACGCAATCAGCTTTGGGATCTAGAAACCCTTTGTATTTTCTTACTTGCTGGGCGACTTCTTATCCAATATAGAAGCTTTGCTGTGCTAATCCCTCCCCTGTTATGGAGCTATGGCCATAAAACTTGGCTGGGAATTTGCTTTCAATAAGCTCGAAAGCAAGGGACTGGAGTCACTCTGGATTGTTATGGACACGTCTCGGGATTCCCAAATTATAGGTCATTTCCTGGACCTGATTCGGAGCTCATTTTTATTAGTGTAAATTACATGCAACTTCAACAGAGTTACACCCAGCGTTAAGATCAGAATGAGGCCCAGCAGTTCGTAAATTTGCTTTAGTCCAGTGCATTTTCTGGAAAAAAGGAGCTTCTAAAGGCTGCACTGGTGCTGGATATCACAGCAAGGATGTGAGAATGCAGGATGGCCCCACGTTTCCCCCGGGGTGTTCTCAGAGCTCATGTGAATCAGTGAGCAGATCTCCAGAGGGCAGCTGACTGCATCTCTGACATTCCTCCAGGGCGCGTCCTGACTTTCGTGCAGCCGGGAACAGCATTTATCCTGTTTGTCAGGTTGTTTTGCAAAACCATCAAGGAGGAATGAAGTGAGACCAAGCTCCCTCTGGACAGGGGAGCAAACAGGGTTTAGATCTTGTGCACCAAACTACAGACTGGGATGGAATCCTGGTCCTGTCGAATGGCAAAGCTCCCAGTTGGGCCAGAATTTCCCATAAGTCTTGTGTAACAAGTGATACTTTGGCCCTTTTATAGCACATTCAATGGGAGGGTTTTTGCAAGCCATTAACAAAGCCACCGGTCACAGCAACTCTGAGTGATCACCACTGTTTCATACAGGGGAAACTGAGGCACAGAGCGGTCTGGGCTTTGTTCAAACTCTCAGGAAGTTTGGGGCACTGCGGGGGATGCTAGTCACATTCAAGCCCCTCGCCCCCCTCCATGCCTGCGCCCTCAATCACTTGGACCACCCCTTGCCCCCTCTGGAACATTACTCAAGTCCGGCACTTACTCCTGGTCAAGCCCCAGCCAGAGATGTAGCAAGGATTGTTGTTCGGCAGAATCTCGCCTGAACTGGGCAGCGCGGCCAGCTGCACGTAGCTGTTGAGAGACGCGCTCTGGGAGAGACGCAGCAGCGCGATGTCGTAGCTGCAGAGGAACGAAGGGAACTGCGTCAAACGGTTTTCCAAGGGCCTTTCAGAAACAGGCATCAATGGGCTGCATTTAAGTGACCGCACCATTGCCGACGGTGAAACCTAGGCTGGGGCTTTCCAAGAAGCCCCGATCAATGGGGCGGCGCCACCATATTGCATGACGGACGCTTGACAAAATGACCGTTCTTAGTGACGGACATTGTGGGGGGCAGGGGTGGGCATTGTGTCATTCAAAAATTACCACAGACCTCAAAACGTACACCATGAAATTTACCCCTTCAGGCACATTCCCACCGAAGGCCAGCACAGAGGACTGAATGAGGACCCGGCAGCGAGCCTTGTATTATTAAGCAACTGTTTGATAAGTGTTGCAGGGTAATCGGGGTCCCGTAGGAACGGGGCACACACACAGCTGCTGAATAGAAGTGGTGAGTTTATTCGTTGCTGCCACTGAGACGGGGAAAGCCCGACGCACTGGAGCTATGCTCGGGGTGAAGCCCACCGCGCGTGGGAACACAGGCAGAGAAATAACAGGAACATTTGCAACTCATGCATACCTCATGAATAACTAATACCTTGTTTTTGTCTTATTAGTATTACATAATGAAAGCAGGTGTCTCATTAGTATTGCACAAGGCGAGCAGGCACTGAAAACCAGAGAGCACTGGTATGCAAAGTATGTAATAACAAAGCAGCAACCGATAACAGAACCGTGACTGGTAATACCCTTTCTTTCCCTGGAGTCGAGGGGGAGAGCGCTCCTAACTGCCCACCGTTACAATTTCTTCCGGCCTCCTACAGTAAGGTAGCAAAATACCTGAGTCCACTGCCAGCCCATCCCAGAAGCACCCAGTACCATCACAAGCCCAGCTCCCCAGCAGCTAGTCCAGGGGTGGGCAAACTATGATCCGGAGGGGACTGAATCTGGCTTCTCAGATGTTTTAATCTGGCCCCCAAGCTCCTGCCTACACATGGAGCAGCAAGTGGGCTCTGCACACTGGCAGGAGCTTGAGGGCTGAATTAAAACATCTAAAGAGTCCCAGTGCCACCCCCCGCAGCTCCCACTGGCTGGCCACTGCGGCCAATGGGAGCTGCGGGGGCGGCACATGCAGATGGGGCTGCGCCTGCGGGAGCCACCTGGCTGCGCTTCCACGTAGGAGCTGGAGGCGGGATTCCGGGAGCTGCTTGAGGTAAGTGCCGCCCAGAGCTTGCACCCCTCTGCCCCTCCAGAGCTCCAACCCCCTACCCCAGCCTTGATCCCCCTCCCACCTTCCAAACCCCTCTGTCTCACCTTTCTGCACCCCTAGCTGGAGACCTCACCCACTCCCGCATCCCAACCCCCAATTTTGTGAGCATTCATGGTCTGCCATACAATTGGCTTGATTCCACCAAAGATATTTGAATACAATCTACATTGGGTGCCATGTCAGGCTGTATGTCACCAAGTATCTCAGACAAAGGGAGCTCCAAGTGCAGCATATTCTGATTTCTTCAGTTGCATGTAAGGAGCTCAGACTTTGTGACCTTGGACGTGAAATTCCCCAGCCAAGCCAGGCAGATGAAACAGGAGGGTCCTTACCCAGCAGCGACATTGTTGCTGTTCCAAGAGGAATGGATGAACTTACTCCCCACGTTCAAATACTGCTCCGTGCCATCGTTCTGATTCAGGTTGTACTCTCCGACAACCACCCGGAAAGTCAAGGATCTGTGAATCAGAGAAACAAGTTGTGAGGCATTGTAAGGTGCCCACTTGGCATCAATCCCCTTTCGCCCCCAAGTCCTGACAGCATCGTGAGGCCACTGGAATGTGAGCTGGTCTCCCTTTTCTACTTCTGAGGGGGAAGGGCGCGGAACTTAATGTTAATAATGAACTCATCGATAGCTCTTCCTTATCAGACATTCACAATCTTTGATGTATTTATTCCTGCAACATCTCTGGGGGTAGGGAAGTATTACTGACCCCATTTTACAGGTGGGAAACTGAGACCTAGCGAGGCTAAATGACTTGCCTAAGGTCACACAAGAAGTCTGTGGCAGAGCAGGGAACCAAACCCTGGTCTCCCAAGCTGTAGACTAGTGCCTTAACCATTTGTCCATCTTTCCACTAAGTAGGAATCGCCCTACTGGATCAAATCCAGGAATTCGTTGAAGATTGAGTACAGGCCTCAGGACTAGGCCTTGAAATATTAAACAGATGCACGATAAAAAGTAAAGTCCTGTCTGAGAGGCCAGGACCAGCTCAAGAAACCCTAATGGGCAATTGGTGAAATAAACTGCACAATACGTAAGTTTCTGCCTAATTCTGCAGCTGACTGAAATTTTTCCATTGAAACAATCTCATAACGTAACACTGACAGACCCCTGGTTGTCGGCAGGATTGAACCTGGGCCCTCTGGAGCTTAGTGCATGAGCCTCTACTGCATGGGCTAAAAGTCAACAGCCTGTTCGCTAGGGCTGTAGAGCGGACTCATTTTATCCCTCTCTCCGAGTGGTCTTGGTGCCACTAGACAGGTGCTGGCCATCACGCGTGCTCGAGCAACGTCTACCCAGGAGAGGCAGCCGTGAAAGCTGCCCATGTACAACAGATGTCCCGCTCAACGGTTAAGAGAAGGGGAGAGCGCAACTCATCCTCTGCTAAAAGCACCTCCCCCATATCTTCTCCTTGGCTTCAGAGAGCAACTCGAGCAACTCCAACTCCCTCCTTGCCTGGTGCATGGCCAGTGCCCACTCCTGCTTTAGACCTTGACCCCCCCCATCTGATTAAAAAGTCTCTGTAATGGGCAGATAAACCAACCAACCACCATATCTCCATTACCTGTCCACACAGTGAGCTGCAGTCATCACCCAGTTCTGCCTCACCAACGTCCCACCGCAGGTGTGATACCATTGTCCACCAGAGTAATACTGGAGGGAAATCTAGATTTGGGGGGACGAAAGGGAGAGAGACACAGCAAATATCATAATGCCACAATATAAATGCCCGGTCCAGGTCCACACCTTGAATAGTGTGTGCAGTTCTGGTCCCGCTCCATCTCAAAAAAAAGATACATTAGAAATGGAAAAGGCGCAGAAAAGGGGTAACAAAAATGATTAGGGCTATGGAACAGCATCCACATGAGGAAAGAACAGAAAGGCTGGGACTGTTCGTCTTAGACAAATGACGACTAAGGGGCGATATGACAGAGGTCTATAAAATCATGACTGATGTGGATTTACCCCTTCACATAACACAAGAACTTGGGGTCACCCAATGAAATCAATGGGCTGGGATCCTCATGGAGGCATTCTTCACGAAGCTGAACCAGCAATGTGGCCTTGTGCCAAGGCACTAACAGCAAAGAATAGAGATGCCCACTTCAGCTGCCCATCATCCCAGACACGCACACCCCTCTCTTGCCCCAGGACAGGCTCAGATGAATGATAGGCCCACGCCTCTCTGGATTTCTCCAGGTTGGGAGTTCCACTTTGAGTCAATCCTTCCTCTTTGTTAAACACTAAATGCATTAGCATAGCTTAGGCTTGAGAACTGGCAAAGGCAAATCCCATGTGACTGCTTCAAACAGGAAAACTATACATCTCTGGCTTTCAGTCGCAATTCAGCTGCTATCTCCCCTTGGGAGCGGCTAATCTGCACTCTCAGTTATTCCATATGCCGTCCCATCTCTGCGTACCCTCCCTGGTATTTCTGGGAGGACAGTTAGATGGAGAAGGGACTTAGAAGTAGACATTGTACCTACCTGCGATGGCCATGCACCCTTTTGTGCATTAGTACCCCCAACAACACGTCCATTGTCTTCCAGCGACTCTTCCAAGCCGTGCCCTTCAGGAAGAAAGAAGGAACAACATCTAGAATAGCTTCTGCATATTGCAGGAGGAACCCAAAATCCCATCATGTCCCAGGACGGGAGTCCAGACTTGCTTTTATACCCTTTCTCACAGAGAACATTCCCCTGCTCCAACTCCTCCAAGAGAGAGTCTGAGAAGGGAAATGAAGCGCTTCGAGTGCCAGGCATCCCAGCTTTAAAGATGCGGTGGGGAGACGTTCAGCCTTACTTAGCACCCACAGCGGGGGCCAGTTTTCCAGGAGGACTGGACACACATTGTGTGGGGACCTCTTGAAAGTCTGAAGTGCCCCAGTGGGAAATGTTGGGAGCAGAGCAACTTTGAAAATTGCGAAGCCCACGGGAACTAGGGAAGAGATTAACTTCTGGAGGCAAAATGGACATATCGTCTCTTATAAGGCGATGGAGATTTTTCTCCTGTAGATGACTGCTCAGTGCGGCAAAACCAGCCACAACAAAGCACATTTCAGTGAAGACTTCAGTCCTAGTTTAGACTTCAGTGGATTTGCCCCTGCTAATGCCGATTCTGGATGTGCCCCTCCAGCTAACTCCTTGGGGTGGAGATTTTTATTTTCTATGAACAGGTCCCTAGCCTGGCTGAAGCCTCTAGGTGCTACTGCAATATACATGGTAACCAATAAGTTTCTTAGCACCAGAATGCAGGACGTCACCGCCTCAAAAAAACCCAAAAACAAAAACCAACCCCACTTACCACAGAGGACAAAGACAGCGAGTAGTAGTAGTCTCAGCATCATGAGTGAATGGTAGCAAGAACCTCAGTCACTCCACTTCCTATATGCTTCTGGGTCTTGTCTCTCGTACCATGGCTGGTGTTAAATAGATACCTGTGGGGAGGTGGGGATGGGAAGAAATGCAGGTGATTTGGAAATACAAACGGAAAACAGTCTTGGCTCCTTTTCTAAAGCACACATTTCATTCCTGGTTCCAGCAAAGGTCAAGGCTGAAACCTGGCATTGAGGGCACCAGATGCCAATAAACTCTCTGGAGAGGTTTTTTTTTTTTTTAAAAAAAAGATTGTTTTACAACCGTAGAACGTGCTCTGAGAAACTGGAAGTGCAGAATCAAGTGAGTTGGGGGTGGGTGTGCCTGAACAACAAACTTGGGAGCAGTTTTTCCATACGTGGGCCTCCTCTTGACCTCAGCTGGAGTTATGGGTGCTCAGGATTAGGGTAAGAATTCCGTTTTGTAAAAAAAAATTTTAAAAAAATGAAGGTTTTAGAATTTTTTTTTGTATTCTGCATCAGGACAAAAAGGAGACCTTATGACATTTTTCATGGAAAACAACATGAAGTCCTTCTCCTTAACAAGCCAATAGCCCAGTCGTCAGGACACGCACCTGCGATGTGGGAAACTCGGCTTTTAAGCCCTTGCTCTGCCTGATTCGGAGCAGCTGGGATTTTCACAAGGTTGAAGGGAATTCGGTGCCCTAAACCCACTGAAATCCAGTAGGCGATGGGTGTTTTTCTCCCTTAAGTGATACTTCGAAAAATTCTCAGTAGTAGAACTAGGGGGAGGCATCTTCAGGGTTTGGAGAACCAGAGACATACGCATGATCAAGCAAAAGTTCAGCTGAGGAAATCTACAAGGGGCACTGAGGAATTCTTGTCCCATATCCCACATACCTCTACACAGAACGTACATGACTAACAAGATTCAATATATTTATTCTGTACCTTGCTCTATTATGCCATATCTTCACATATCCTTCACTAGAATCTCGTTTCCCTTTAACAGCCAGGCCTGCACTTAAAACCGTCAGCGCAGACCCTTACCACCCTAGTGCTTCCTGACCACTTACAATATGGTGCAAGTTTCTAGTGTGTATTGGACCTGTGTGTATTGACATACTCACGTAACTGAGTCCGCATCTTTAACATGGACAAGGCTTTGGCCCAGTTACATAAACCCCAACTAAGATCCTGTCTGTATTCCCCATTATATCTGTGTTATGACTGGCCTTGTGAAATTTGTATTTGCATCACACTGGGCCTCAGATACTTGTTTGGCTCGGTTACATGAGTTATAAATATATCCTGACCGGATAACCATTTTATATGTTTCCTATTGATGTGACCACCATGCTGTTTTGCAGATATGTGTATCTATAGTCTTAAAACTTCCAGCTTCCTGTGTGCTTGGGGAGCTCTTGTGATAAACACACGCGATTGTGGCCATTGGAAAGCAGCTATAATTGGGTCACCAAGCGTGCTGTTGGCAACACGTGTTTATGCAGCCCACTGGAGAGCATACATGACGCATCCCAAGCTACAGCGGGAGGGGCCCTTTTGCGCCAAGCTACAGAGGCTCACACTTTCAGCTCTGGAGATCCCCCACCTCAGTCCCCCCACCTCCGCACCCCCACAGACACCTTCCCAAAGGCACCCAAATTCATGGCAAGTATCTCCCAGAACAGACGAGGTCAACCCTGCTTCTAAGAGATCAGGGGAAGAGAATTTAGACACCATGTTTCTTCAGTGTAGTTTCCGTTGAATTTGGTTCTGCACAGTGGCTAGAACACACTTGCTAAATGGATAGCTTCCTGCCTATGCCGATGATATGTAGTATAGTACATGTCTCCGGCAACAACTCATGGGCGTCCACCACTGTCCGTCTGAAGCATTTCAATTATCATCATCAATACCCAGCTCTTCTCATCGGTAGATCTCAAAGCGCTTTACAAAGGTGGTCAGTATCATTATAATAGATGAGGAAACAGAGGCACAGAAGTGGAGCAACTTGCCCAAGGTCACCCCGCAGGCCAGTGGCTAAACCATGAACACAACCCAGGGCTCCCGAGTCTCAGTCCAGCATTATAGCTACTTACAGCAAACTGCCACAGTATGCTCACCACCATAGGCCATGTGCCTTCTCAGGCTTTGCCTACACACAAGCGGTACAATGCTTGAACTATAGTTAAGCAGTACCAATCCCCAAGTGTGGACACATTTATACCAGCTTAAGAGGTGTCTTATAACTTATTCCCATACAGCAAAGGAAATAGCTATGCCAATATAAGGCAAGTTCATACTAGTATAACCAGATCCACAGTAGAGATTTATTACTGAAACAGTTATATTAGCACAAAATCTGTGTGTAGAACAGGCGTTTGTTTCTTTAGGTCCAAGATGTGAGATCCCCATTCTCTCTAAGCTCATTTACTACCAACAATATGACAGCAACAGGAAATCTAACAAATTCCTCCTATCTATTAAATGTCTTGGTTCTTGTGAGCAGAGCGAACACATTTCATAAGTATGGCGGTGTGTGCTAGTGACACTGTAGTTCAGGTTGGGTCTTGGTTTCTCCCATTTGACATGACATTAACAAGAGCCAAAAACACAAACCGTGTTTTTTAGCTAACCAGCGTTTGTTCTGGAATAAGAACAGGCTCTCTGGTCCGCAGCACAAATTGTCCTCCAGCGTGATCACTTTGAAAACTACTTTGAGATACACACATTCCGAATCGGTGGCTACACAAAAATAGCAACAGGCCCTTGGGCAAAATCCCAACACTTTTAGCACCTGCTGTATTTCTGCTTTTTATCTTTGTTGAAGTACAACACACCAGGAAATGTAGCCTTGATGCAAGAATAAGATAAAGGGGTAAGGAACTGACTGCAGAAGGGCAAGAAACCTATAGGCCTGCAAGAATAGCTTAAGTAGTTAGCAGAAGTGCAAGGCCTGACAGCCTGAGTAGGAGTAGTTGCTTAATAAGTTAGCACAATGAACGACTAGTGAACGAATAGTAACCCTAAGTCACCAGATGATATCAGGCTTTGTTTGCTGTTTTGTAATAATCATGGAGTGTCGAAAACTCCTGACAGGTAACTGCAAGAAGGCAGTTTGTAGCAGTTCAGGGTATTTTTGGAGGGGAATATCAGCAGATGTCTAACCGCAGGTAACCATATTAATCCAATTGACATATATGTTAATGACTTTCATCTAATTAACAGACTAACCTATAGGAGGACACCCCAACACCATGAGGGTACCGAAGATAAGATATTGTAAAGGAGGGAAGAGGTATTCACACATATGCATGAAGGACATGGAGCTTATACAACATTTGGTCCTAGGTAAAGCCCTCGGAGTTCTTCATTGACACGCCAGAGTCAGACTAGGATCTGTCTCAGTCATAGGCGCCAACTTCTACTGGCTCCAGTGGGTGCTCAACCCCCTTCTGCCCTCAGCCCCGCCCCCCCATCCCTATTCCAACCCCTTCCCCAAAGTGCCTGCCTCCTCTCCTGAGCATGCCACATTCCTGCTCCTCCCCACTCCCTCCCGGAGCTTGCTACAGCTGTTTGGTGGCTGCAAGCGCTGGGAGGTAGGTGGAGCAGGGGGGATGCGGTGCGCCCAAGGGAGGAGACGGAGATGCAGGCAGGGAGCTTGGCTACCAATGGGTGCAGAGCACCCACTAATTTTTCCCCGTGGGTGCTCCAGCTCCTTACGGTATAATATTCTCTCTCTTTACTTGCCTCTTATTTATTCCTGCCTCTGGATACTTCCGCTGCACGCATCCAACAAAGTGGGTACTTTAGTCAGTCTTTAAGGTGCCACAGGACTCTGTCACTTTACTTGTTTGGATGGTTTTACTTATTGGACTAGTAATAAAACTTTTACAGTTGCAGAAGGACTTTCCTGCGTGCAAGTGGTGTTGTCATTGCTGAGCTCCCAAAGCAGTAACTTTGATAAATACTGGTCTGATCCTGGGACAAGAACCTACCAAATTACAGAATGCTAATTGGGGAACCTAAACCAGTAATATAATCAGTAGACCTGGCAATAGAAAACTATCTATGCAATAACTAATAAGTTGATATTTAACACACAACACCCAATAGGCAGCATTCTTCAGGAGAAATAGGCTGTGAATATCAGTCCATCTTCAGAGTAATTCATCAGACTCTGAAATTGAGGAGAGTGAATCCGCTTTGAGAATCTGCCATGCCTAGAAATGATCTGTGCCGTGGTGCTACGTCGCGACTTGCCCCTGGCATCCAGGAACGGATGGCGTTTGGGAAACAGACGCAGGAGCTCAAACCCCAAAAGGCAGCAGGTAGCCCTCTCCTCCTGGGTGGACGTTACCAGCGGAGCCTGGGAGTTTGCTTCCCCACCCCTGCCACTATTTTGGTAATATGTGTCTAGCTTATCATGCTGACAAACACCCCCCCCAACACAAAAGAAATTAAACATGATATTTACCACCATTGCACTAGACACTCTGCTAATATGTTCTCTCTCTTTCCTCCCCCTCCCTGTGTCTGTCTTTTCTATTTAGACTAAGTTCTTTGGGGCAGGGACTGTCTAGTACTATGTGTACAGTGCCGGCACAACCATAAGACGTGTGGTTAACAACTGAACTGAAAGGTGTGCCCACTTGGAAATGGCTGGGTGAAATGTTTGTGCCTCTCGGGCCTGTTGCAGCAAACTGGGAACAGCCGCTCCAAAGGAACCAAATCCAGATTGAATTCTTTTGTAAAATAGAACATCTCTTTATTTTCGGTTCAAGTCACACATCCAAAGGTAGGTCTCCCCGCCACTTCCAGGAAGATTTTTCAATTAAAATGAAAATGGAATCGTTTAGAAAACTACAAGTATACAGTATTCAAGTCTCAAAAAAGGGTTTACATTCAGTTTCCTACTAGGCCACCTTTCCATAAGATGCTAAAATGGTAGAGAAACTAGCTGCACAGTTTAGTACGGGAGGCAGAGGGATCCAACAGGGGGAACAGAATCAGAGTTTAAATTAAGCCCTCCAGTAAAGCTCTGCCCCCCACCCCCTAAGATTCTGAAGAGTGTGAGCCTCCTGGATTTGCTTCTGTGTACCTTGTAAAAACCAGTTACTCTGCTTGTGCACTTCCTAATTTAAACTGTCTATGGGTGGGGATGAGTCATCGGAGGTGTTACTTGGATGCAGATTTTTATAAAGTACCAAAACCCAAGCCCGAAATTGAAGCAGAGCGCCCAGGATAGAAGTGGCCCTACACATTTCCTCTGAGTGGCACAGGCTATAAGTTATAGACGGTAATATTGCTTCGTTACACAAGGAAATCAAAAGTCACGAGCTTGCTGGATCTCAGGATCTGTGTTTCATGTGCACAGATCCAGTGATTTTAAAAATATACCCTCCTGTCATACCCTGCAGGCTATTCTATAATCTTCATTCCAACCACCAATATGATCGTTCAGGCTCATACAGAACCTGTGTCTCAAGCAATACTCCCACCATATCAGGCGTTCCCCTGCTAGTCTATGCTCAGCAGCACCATCACCAGGCCGCTTCCCCGCATGAGCCAAGTAAATGACAATTCATCTCTCCTTTGGGGATTAACCGCACAGAAAGACTTTTTCATTTGCAGCACCACTGGTACTACGATCTCCTTGTGCTGGCAAGCGCTGCCAAGGTAACACACAGGTTTCATTCGGTGCAACAGGCACCCTGGTGTTATGTTTTAAATGCACACACCCATCTCCTCCTTCAAGGTTAAAAATCCCATTAAACAAGAGCCTGTGCTAGAGAGAATGAATATGCTCTCCTGACCGTGACACTGCAATGTCTCCTTGCAGCATCCCGATCTGACTTTGCATGCAAGCCTATGTAATAACTAGAGGACACCGGATACTATCTTTGGCATGAGACATATTCAAAGGCCTGCTGGCACCGCTTCGTTGGGACAAGCATTGTATTCAGTCTCATCCCTGGCATTCTGACTGGTTGTGGTCCAATTATCGTGGGTTTAGGAAGTAGGATTGATCACTCATGCAATTATTGATGTAGCTGGTCCCATGTTCTTTATCTTTGGATATGTTGCAATATGACACTCACGTAGGTGGCAAACAAGACGTTTGCTTAGTCTCTTAGAAAAAGTGGTACAAAAATCTCCACGTATTACACAGTTTTATCCCAAAGGCACAGAGTAAAATTAAAGGCAACTGTGAAATGCAGCATATTTATGACGTTAGCTTCTTTTAAATAAAAGGAGAGAGAGTCTTAATTTCTGTTTTCCTGAGTGCAGTTTGGAATCAAGGTCTCAAAGTGAGATGGGCTGGCACATTTCTTGCTGACACTGGTTTTGTCTTCACTCTACTGTTTGGGTAAAGAACCACTGTTGATAAGAATCCGAGGGGTTACAGGAAGTCATAGATGGATGCTCATCTCTTGCTGACAAACACATGTTAGAGGCCACGTTTTTAATCAGACGATCCTAAAAACAAATAGAGATACCTTGCTCACATCATCCACCGATCTCAAAGTGCTTTACAAAGGACCGTGGTTATCCCCATTGTACAGAAGAGGAAATTGAGGCACCAGGAGGCGACATGACTTGCCCAAGGTCACCCAGCGAACCATTGGCAGAGCGAGGAACAACATCCAGGTCTCCAGAGTAGATCTGGGCCAGATTTTTTAGCCAAGATTTCTTTGGGTGGAAAAAAAAATGCAAGTTTGGACTGACTGAAACACTTCACAGATGTGTGTCAGTTTTTGCCGAATTATTTCGGTCAGGGAAAAAACGCAAGAGTTTTTGTTCGGAAAACGTCAAAGCACATGTTTACATTTTCCAATTCAAAAGGACTTTTCACTTCAAAAATTTCCTTCAATTTTAAATGATTTTTTTTTTTAAAAAAAGCTCCAAATTGCAACAAAACTGTTTGACCCAAACCATTTTTTATTTTTTGGAGCTTCTAGAGAGCCAAAATAAGGCTGGTTACTTGCATGGTTCCACTCCTGAGCTCCAGTCCAGTCCTCTCCCCAGTAGGTCCCACTGCCTCCCGAACGAACCCTCCCAGTTTGACAGCAAGGCCCAAGACAGGCTTCTGCAAGGCATCCAAGAAACTCTCCTCAGAGGTGAGGAAGAGGGACAGGCACGGCTGCTTTTGGGTGCATTGAGCAGCATTCTTTACTTACGTGGGTCAGTTCCCATTCTTCATTTCCTGGAACCCTCGAGTTTTTTCCTGTGAAGTGACAGTCTCCCAGCTCCACCGGCCCAAAGCCGGATCGGAGGCAGAGCTGCTTGCCAATGTTGTGCCGCAGGTCCTTCTGGGACGTGTATTCAAAATACTGAGAACCAAGATCAGACGGGAGATTAGGCTGCTACTATCTTGTTCTTACCAAAATAAGCCAACTTGTTTAAATAAAGAGGTACAAATGAGGGGGAATTGCCCTTGTTACGTGCATGATTCACATCTTAACTGCGAATGCGGAAAGGCTGGGTTTTCTTCCTTTTCCCAGCCCTGGGGGCTTTCCTTTTTCAGTGGGGGTTGGATGGGATGAAAGCTGGCGGGACACACACTCGCACAAGTTGCCCACCTGATTGCCTCCCATCCCATGGCAGGGGTACATGATTAGCGGCTTCCCTCCATGATTGTTCTCGCCAACATCCAGGCAGTTCTGTGACCCTTCATTTTTAATCTGAAAGCAAAGAACAAAACAAAAAGCAAGCGAGCAGCTCAGGTCTGAGGGGACTTGGCTGCATCCGAGGTGCTCATTTGCAGACCCAATCCAATCTGGTGTGCGTGGCCAGGGATTCAGGATCAGCTGAAAACACAGCCCAGCGAATCCTAGCACATCCTATCAGGATTCCCCAGGCTGTCGTCTTGTTTTTTAAATCAGAGTTTTGCTGTGGTTTTTTTTGGGTGCCTGGGAACCTACTTCTAGTCTTTCAGCAGGGTTTCATTTAATATTCAGTGTATTTGGGCTGAAATTTTCCAAGCCACTGGAGCTGGAAGGCTAGACGGAGAAGGCTCTGAGTTACTACAGTGAATTCTTACCCTGTCCAGCTGGTGGGTTTTTCCAACACTTACAGGGTCTGATTGCTGTTCGGGGTCAGGAAGGAATTTTCCCCGAGGTCAGATAGGAAAAAACCCCTCAAGGTCTCTGCCACCTTTCATTTACAGTGTGGGGTGTGGGTCACTTGTTGGGTGGAACAGAAGCACATGGCAGATTCTCTGTAATTGAAGTCTTTAAATCCTGATTCGAGGACTTCAGTAACTCAGCCAGAGGTTAGGGGATGAGGTGGAGAAGGTGCGGTGGCTGTGATGTGCAAGAGGTCAGACTGGATGAACAAGATGGTCCCTTCTGGCCTTCAAATCTATGATTGTAGCAACCAATTCACATTCAAATTAATGAGTACTGGACACCCAAATTGCCTCACAATCTCTGCTTTGGAGCTCTAAGTCTTAAGAGGCTGGGACCTTTCATGAGGCTCTAATGTCCCAGGGATTGTTATTTTTTGGAGATGGGAAGACAAAGCATTCTGGGGAAATGGAAAACTACTCAGAGCAGGCATCAAGTCATTGGCTATGGACAGAGCGCTGGAAGCTGCCTTCGATACAATGACTTCAGGGAGCCGCCCTGCAAATTAATCAATCATCTGCCAGGCTGACTCTTGGCTGCACCTGGAATGCAAGCAAGGGTGGGGTGTGCAGGAGGTTCAACCAGGATTAGGCTCCTCTGCACAATCGGCGTATATCTGGTCACTCCTCTTCTGTCTACACATCAATAGACAGCAGAATCAGCGAACCGGAGCGGCAAGTTTTTACTAGGCAAAGCAACATCCTTTCTGCAGTTGGCATTTAACTCCATTGTTGTGAATTGGAATGAGCTCAGCTGCGTGATCTGACTTCCCACGACAAACCCAAAGTGTGCAGTATTTTCCTTGAGGCAACTGACCTTGAATTGCCAGAGAAGCCAACAACAACAATCTTTAGCAGCCATAGGAGATAAACAGCACTCTGCACAGAACTGATGTTTCAGTTTGGAGCGGACAGCATTGCTTTGTCTCACAGGGGTGCGTGGGAATGATACATTTAAGATTCTGAGGCACTCGGATATTATGGTAACACAAGCCAGATAAATACCTAAGCAATGCTATTTTTCTTGACTCACTGGGAAGGTGGGAGTCAAACTCCTTTGTCGGTTGCTCAAAGCCTCATTTGAGTTCACTACATTTCAGTCCCACTTTAAACTCCCCAACTCTCAACACCCTGCACGGATACCAGCATCCCTTCATCTGAGAACTGGATTGGCCACTAAGGGTACGTCTTCACTACCCGCCGGACCGGCCTGGGTGGAAGAGCAAAACCTGCTAAATCAAAAACCAGTCTTCCTTGGCATTGACACCCCCCCCACCCCAGTTCACCCCACTTAACCTCCACTGTTCCATTCTTGAGCACAAGTTGCCAATCACATAGCTAGCTGGGGAGGAATATGGGGAGAAGTCTTTTGAAAGGAGTGAATTTTGTTTAACGTTTTCTTTAGTCCTGGTGTAAGATTGTTTTAGTAGGAATAAAAGTCCATTTAAAAAAAAAAACCAATGTCTTTTCCACTGTGGGGGGAAAAAAGAGGGGAGATTGTGTGGGGATGAAAGTGGAAAATAAAGGGAAAACACATTCTTTATCTCATACCCAGCTAGTGTAGCTGAGGCCTCAGACAAAGGGGAATGGGATGGCGGGGCAAGAGGAGAGAGATCAGGCAACTGAACAGGAGTTTTCCAAGTCTGACAGAGTTGCTCATGAATAACATGGAGGATTCCAAGTGCCAGGGCACTGTTTAAGGCTGTCTCTATACTAGGAGGTAGGGGTGAGGTTCCTCTGCCCGTGTATACATGTTCACACCTACATTCTCATCGAACCAGCTAGGAGCCTACATAGCAGTGTTGTTGCTGCAGCAGTGCTGGTAAGCATACGAACGGTATTCCTGGCTCCTGCTGGGATGCCTTCCTTTGTAGATTCCAAACCCAGAAGGGACCAGCATGAATTGATCTTCTGTATAACACAGACCACAGAACTCCTCCGAAATAATTTCTACAGCAGATCTTTTAGGAAAACATCCAGTCTGGGGGGCAAAGTCATTTTTCCTTTTGTTGTCGGAGTTTTTCCCTCTCCAAGTTTTGTCTTGGACGTTTAGACTGTAAGCTGTTTGGGGCAGGGACTCACATCAGGAGTCTGCTCAGTGCAACGATGCCCTGATCTTTGTTGGAGCCTATACACACCACACAAACTGCTGCGACCATCTCCATTTGTTTCTAGAGAAGGAGGGAATTGAGGCGGGTTTACCAAAAGGGAACAGGACAACAGACCCATGACTACACTTACTGCTCCATAGAAGGCTGGAGTCAAGTCTGGGATGAAGATCTCTGGATAGACAGTCTGTAGATACCAGGTGAAGTTTTTACAGTGCAGTTGTCCCTTCAGTTTGAGCCGTTCTGTAATGTCGCCATACGTTTTCTATCAAAATCATGCAAGAAAATTAAACTAAACCTCAATAGGGCAGCAACAGAATCCAAAACCTGGTGTTCCCCTTAATAGGTTTGCCTTAAAGCATCACAGAGCGAGGGTTTCCATTTGTAATTCGCTTTAGAACCTTATGGGATTAAGTTACTACACACCTTCCCTTCTTATCACAGGTAGGATGCAAAATAGCACCAAGGAGCATGTTTTCCAGGATGCTTGTTACTCAAAGGGGTGGGGGGTGGGGGGAAGAGAGAGAGAGAACCTGTTTTCTCCTCCAGCAAATCTCTGAGAGTTTGAAATCTCTCCCCCACCCCCACACCTCACCCCCCAAAATCCCAAATCAGGACAAAAAATAGAAATCTCAAAAATGTTTGACTAAAAAACCCCCAAAAAGTTCAGTTTGGGTTAATCGAATGGTTTTTTTTAAAGCTTTGTTTTTAAATCTAATTAGAAATTTAAACTAATGATGTTTTGACTCAGAAAACCTGAATTTTTTTTCTTCAGAAAATGTCAAAATGAAACATTGATAGTTTTGAAGCTTTTCTATAGTGGATGTTTTTTTGCGGGGGGAAGGGTGTCAAGAGGTTTATCCAAAACTATCTGGTTTTGCAAACAAATTTCAACAAATCAGTATGTTGAAAATTTTTCTGACCGGTTCTACTTGGAAGGCTCATCTCAGACAGCACAAGGCATTTGGGAGCCATCCTCACTTTGGGTTCTGATCAGTGGCAGAGCTAATAGAGAGGGGAAGGGGGTGTCTGTGTGTCTTGGTAATCTTTAGATGTACATGTGGCACCTTTTCAAGCCAACAGATATACTTGAAGGTAGAACTACCAATAACCCGTTGCCCCCCAGCTCTACAACCTAGCTCCGCTACTGATCCAGATCCCAGATGGGTTGGCCACTGACCCTGCACAGAGTCTAGCTGACTTCTATTGAGTTCTGCACAGGCAGATGGGTCCATCCATGTGGGTCTCTTCATAGGACCAGTGCCTTAAGCATGGCACTAAAAGATGCCCGGTACTGCCAAGAGGAATCAACCAACTAGTTTCCCTGCATACAGAAAGACAATCAAAGATGCTTTGATTACTTGTGAGATGCTTTATGGAACTGAGTTTGGTACCTCTCTGGCCATCTTCGAGGCTTGCTGGTTTCTTCTGTAGAAGATTTCCTTATAGTCATCCATCCAGACCTCCGCCAGGCGCACCTGGTTCCGGGAGATGACCTGAGTTCCTTTTGGGAAGGTGTGGGGGCTTTTGGAGCGGAACACGTGCCCAACCACCGAGCAGGGGATGATCTCGAGCTGACCACCACACTGCCAAACCTACACCAGGGGGAGGGAAACAGCCCATCCAGTGAATGTCAAAGGGAGCTTCAATCAAAGAAACCCTGACACATCAATGAAAGGGGAATAAGAATTTTTCCTATGTTCAAAGTATTCGCCTCCATAGTTTGGGGTAGAGAACTGAACTGGACTGGGTTGAGATCTGGCATAATCTGCTTTGAGCTTAGTTAGTTGTTTTGCAGTAGGTCTTTGAAGCTCTTGGCAGAGACCCCATCATGCTAAGTGCCGTACAATCAGAGCTCTTCCTTTCTAGCCACATGCACTGAAAACAAAGGCTCTGGTTTGCAAAGGTACTGGGCCCCTTCTATGTGGGGCGGTGAGACCTCAGCGCTTCGGGAATTCAGGTCTAAAGCTCACAGTTAAGGGATTTTGTTGGCCAAGGTTACGAGGCCTTATATGCAACTCAATGGCATTTCTCTGTAACGTGATAACTTTTGAATGCTACATCTGATCAAGGCCAGAATTTCAGGGACTGTTCTAAGCATCAGTAGGCACAATCCTATTGATTGGGGGCTGGGTGAGGGGGAGGGCAGATTTCAGAAAACCGGAAGAGGGAAAAACAGGAAACACACAGGACCACGTGTATTTGTGGGGGAAGGCTTAGTATAACTTTTGCAATACAATGGGCCTACAGAAGCAAAGGGTGTGGGATCCCTAGTTTTAATCCTGCTAAAAGTTAACAGCCCTCCCCACCTCACCTTTTCACTTGGCTCTTACCCTAAAGGACATTTCCACATTCTCCCCACCCCAGATCTCCATCTGGTCGTCATAGGAACCAATGTGTTCAAAGTAGGACTTGGAAATTGCAAACAAGCCACCAGCAAAAGTGGGAGACCTGAGGGGAGACAGCAGAGTCAAGAGACCATACTTAGTGCATCACAAATGGTAATTTAGCAACCGTGGCAACCCCCCACCCTTCATCCTGCGGCAGGACAAGGTCAGAAATGAGACCATTCGAAGTCGAACCCAGCAACTGCCTCCATCACCATCGGTTTGGTATTGGCAGCTTTCTTGCTATGGGCATATTAGGACAGAAGACCAAGGAATTCGGAAACCCGTTTACCAAGAAATGCTGCTACACAGCCAGCAACCCCAAAAGCTTTGGTAGGGGCTATAAGGTCACCAAAGATGGTCATACTGAACATACAACCAGATTGTCTTAGGGATCTGGCTAGAGATCGATCCAGGTGGCACTCAAATCTGGAGGGAGGCCAGGGGTGATGGAAGGTTCCTAGAAATGAGGGAGGCCACTGGCACCTGAAATGTGGCCCTGCTCCAGTGCTGCCCCTTCCCCACAAGGCCTCACCCCCGCAGTCACTCGCCCTTACAGCTGGTAAAGAGCAATGGGGCATGACCTCCTGCTCCCCTCTCCCATTCCAGGGCCCCTGAGGGAGGCCACGTCCCTCTGGGATTTGCCATGAGGATGCAAATATCCCCAGCATGCAGATGGGGAGAGCTATGATGAGTCATTCAATAATATTCTCATTCACAGCTCTGAGGCCTGGTCCTGCGATCAGGGAAAACGTTGCTCTGTCTTGACTCTACGCTTGTGACTGGCCTGCTCACGACGTTAGGATAACAAAAACCCTTAGAACCACCATCAGAACCCTCTCGCCAAATACTTCAGATAAGAGATTATTGTCCAGACAAGGAAGAGGGCCCAGTGGATAGCACACTAACCTGGAGACTCTGAAGACTTGGGTTCAATTCCCCACCCTGCCACCGGCTTCCTATATGACCTTGGGCAAATCACTTGACCTTTGTGCCTCAGTTTCCCATCCGCAAATGAGGATAAGGGTGCTACCCTGCCGCACAGGCGTGTTGGGAGGGAAAAGACATTGAATTGTGAGGCACTCAGATTGTCTGGTAATGAGGGCTATGTAAGTACTTAAGACAGAGAGAAGTCAAAGGAGCAGCTGGTAGCTGTGACACCAAGTGAATGCGGGACTCAGCGGGCTGATCTGATCTGATCCAGGGGGAGGAGCAGTCTGAAGTATCATTACTGAATGCCATAGCAGAAAGGAAACCCAGGTACTCCGGACTAAGCATCTCCTTCTGTCTCCCTTTATAATCTGTTATATCTGAACTTTAAATGGGGGGTAGGGTGGAACCAAAACCAGCTTTTATAAAAACTTACTGAACTGCTGTGTTCTCACCGAGAGGAGCCAGCGGAGATTAGAGGCAGCTGGAAGTCAAGTTACCAGTCCACAGAAAAAAAAAAAAAAAAAAGAAAAAAAAAAGGACCTTTATTGAGAAAGAAACTTCGCCCGTCTGACCTTTCCACAAAGCAGAGCCGTACTCCAGGCCAGGCTTTTGTCTCACTCTTGCGGAAAGGGACAAGCGCAGGCATTGAATTTCTTCACTTGGGAACTCAAGGTTATTCTGTTTCTGAAAGGGCAGAGGCGGGTGACTAGAGTCTACGGTTGCTTCTGCCAACCGGGCAGCAGGCTGGCAGGGTTTGGAGGAGACAAAAAGACTCTCTTCAATGGAGCTGCAGGAGCAATGTGCTTCAAAAGGTCAAAGTTAAGTGACCAAAAACAAAAGGAAAAAACAATCTTAGGAACTTATCTGGCCCCTGTCACTGTTACATCTTTATTGTATTTATCCTTGCAGCACTTCAGTGCTGTTTCCTGCTGTTTTACAAATGGGGAACAGAAGCAGAGGACAGCCGACACACAAGGTTTTCCGGCACACCTTGCTAGCACTGGGGACGGACCTCATGCTGGCAAACCTGTGCTTTGGGTGGTATAGCCGATTCCTGCCCTTCTGAACAAAATTAGTTAGATAAGTAACACTGTTCTTTAACCAGTACGTCAGTCACAAACCACACCTCTGCACGTCCCGGACTGAAACAGCTATGCCAGCAGAAGTTTAAGGTGTAGAACGGGCACTAGTTTATATTAGAAAAGGTTTGCCGGTACAGTTATACTGGCAAACCCACCTAGCGTAGACGCAGGCTATATTAGCCAAAGGAGATCTTTTGCGGTCTCGTTAAATCTCTTCCCCAAATGACAGCAACTATATTGGCAAAATACCTCTTCTGCCAGTCTAAACTGCTTCTCTACTAGGGCTTTTACAGGCAAATCTTCTCTAGTGTAGACAAGGCCTAAGTCGTTTGTCCAAGATCACACAGGAAGTCAGTGGCAGAGCAAGGATTTAAACCCAAGTCTCCTAGATGTGTGTCCTAGCCATTAGACTATGCTGCCTCCAGCCTATTAGAATTAATTGGAAATTAACCAATACCATCTCACCAGCAAAGGAAAAAACACCACCACAATAAGTTTCGTTAAGTCTCAGTATTGCAATAAGCAGGTGCCCCTGTTTTGTGGGGGGCAGCAACTCGTGCTAATCTTTAATGCTCCCTCTGTTCAAACAGGAAAAGGACCTTATTGTAAGACTGAACCGGCAGGTCGCTCCCCTTTTCCCAACCCACGTACTGAAGTGCGTTCAGATGACAGGGTTTTTTAGATAAGTGCACAGATGAAAAGACACAGTAATTAGGCTCTTAATGAGAGACTTTGCCAGAAAGCAAGGTCTGTCTGGAGCCTGAGGTGATTAAGAGCTCCTTTTGGAACACCGACAGCGGTGGGCAGGATCGAACCGGGGATCTCCGGAGCTTAATTCATGAGCCTCGTCTACTGCATGAGCTAAAACTGGCTCTTAGCTAAGGCTGTAGGGCAGACTCATTTTAACCCTCTCTCCCGGCACCACTAGATGGGACAGAACACCATATCCAGGAGGTGTGTGGGTTACGCTGTCACTTGTAGAAATTAAGTTTATTTAATGACAGTAGATGCTGAGATTCAGAAAGTTAAAGCTTTATAACAGTAAAACATAAATTGTCATAATCAGATGTAAAAAATAGACACTAAATATCCTTAAATCAAACTTTGTTAAGTTCTCAAGCAGGATTTTTTTTTTAAACTTTGCCTATCTGTAAATTTGAGTAGTTATTGAGGGAAATATTTTTTCCTTGGTTTGTGTATGTATGGTGAAATTGACATTTGCTGACAAAAAAAGTAATACTTCCAAGCCTAAGGATAACTAAGCGATAAAACAAAAATCACATCCCTGACTGGACAGGTATATCTGTTTTTAGACCAGACCTAAGAAGAAAACCTTGTAACTTGAAGAAAAAAAAAATTGCTTCTCACATAGAATTATTCTAGTATTTGTTAACTACACCCTTAGATTGACAAGTAGGACCAAACATTCCTTTCCATGACGGCCTATTGTGGTACTGTATCATGTACCCACAGAGAAAAATGGTGTCTGTTACCATAACACCCAGAAGCTCCAGTCATGGACAGGGCCCCATTGTGTCAGGTGCTGTACAAACACAGAACAAAAGTCCCTGCCCTTAGAAGTTTACAGTCCAAGACAAGAAACAACAGATGGCGACTGACAGACAGGGGGAGTATATGGAACCTGTGAGACGATATTGGCCAACATGATGAGCAGTGCTCTCAAAAGACCACAATACACCACAGGCCGATTCATTTTGCACTTACTTGATGGGGGAGGTCTCATCTTTTCTTCTCTGCTTCTCCTTAGGGGGAATGGCCTCCCACCCAAAGGTCAAACTCCAGTCAAAATTGCCTCGACTGTGTTGCTTCCCATATTGGATTGGCTTGGAAAACTCAAAGGTATTCATGTCGATGGTGGTGATGTCTGGACTCACCACGGCCGTGGGTTCCTCTGCGATACGGGATAAGAGAGGCTCCAGCCAGCCGTGGAAACACTCACCTAAGAAGCAGCAAGGGAGAGGACCATAAAGGTGGGATTTCATCACCACTGGTTAGATTGCAAGCTCTTAAGGCAAGTCCTATCTCTCCCTATGAACTCAGATTCAACGAAGGCACGAAGTATACACTGAATAGGAATGGCCTACTGTGTTTACCTAGCTCTTGACAAAGGCCCCTGCATTTCTGGTGGGGCATCTAGATACCAACGGAACACAAATGAATGAATGATAAATATTCTGGTGAGACCGGCCACACCCTGGGTGGAGGGAAATAAGTCCTGCCTCCTTCTTAGAAGGCTTGAGAATAACAGCCAGAACACACTGTATTTTCAGGAAAATGCCGTCGTTTCATGCGGTCCACAGGACAGCACTTTATGCTGCAAGAAATCCCATTCAAATACAATTGACAAAAGGGTTCACATAGAAAGAGCTTTCAGTTTGCACGGCAACGGACCGTCCGTCTTGCAGAATAAAGTGTCTTGCAGTGTAAGCGAGGCCGTGCATGACTATGGATTATCTACAGGAAACCTGCGGGGGGAAGGCAAAAACAATCAACCTCCCTCCCCAGTAACCCAGGCTGCTTCCAAACACCAATGCCTTGTTATGAGGAGCCCAGCTGTGATACTGTGACCCTTGTTTTATTGTGTAATTGTGAAAGTGTACCTGTGTTTTAAAACGTGGAGCGTGTCAGTAGCGACTAATGGACATATTTCATGACACCCCAGAGTTATCTACTCAACCCCTATCTATGCGACATGCTTCTTTTCCCTTGCGTAAAACGTAAAGTTTGATGGCTTTCTAAGACTGTGGAACTGAAACGAGCTACAAATAAAATACAAAAATAAGGCAATGTTCCATCTAATTTTTGACAGGCTGTGTGCACAAAATATTTCTTCTGTGCAAATTTTTAACAGGCTGGACGTGCAAAAAATTTCTTCTGTGCAAATTTTTGTGTTTCTATGCAAATTTTTGTGCATGCAGTGTTTTGCCATGTGCGCAGGGTTTAGGATCTGTGTGCACACGCACACAGCTTAGAGGGAACAGTGAAATAAGGTATTCAAAAGTTTAACAAACAGGTGTGTGTGTGTGTGTGTGTGTGTGCGCGCGCGCCTGCATATGCCAAAGATGCTCCTTGCCTGGTGCGCTATTTGCCCTGGCGCCGGGCCTGACTGAAAAGAATCCCAAAAGCTGGGGGAATGCAAGTTGCATGGTTTCTTTCTGGGAAAGAGACTTAATTTTTAAGTAACCTTTTCAAAAGCAGCTACAAGTCACCCCTGGGGTCCTGAAGCGGACTCCAGGCAGAGAGGCCCAGCGATACTTACAGTGAGCATCCAGGAAAGTAAGCACCTCACCGCTTGCGACACCCGCGCCGAGCAGTCGTGCTGTTATTAACCCTTTCCTCTCTGGCTGCCGCACGACTCTCACGATCTGCAGCTGCTTCACATAGATATCCAGCTGGTCTTTTAAATAGTCTGAAAGGGAGAGTTTATCACAGGCACAGGAAGTGAGGAGGGTCATCATTCAGAAGGTCTGCAGCTCTCAAAACACTTTGCAAAGGCAGCAAGAGATACTCCCATTTTACAAATGAAGCCATAGTGGCAGAACCAGGAATAGAAATCAGGTCTTTCAAGTCCCAGTCCTGTTCCCTATCATAGAATATCAGGGTCGGAAGGGCCCCAAGGAGTCATCTAGTCCAACTCCCTGCTCAAAGCAGGGCCAATCCCCAACTAAATCATCCAATAGATTTCTGCCCCATATCCCTAAATGGCCCTCTCAAGGACTGAACTCACAACCCTGGGTTTAGCAGCCAGTGCTCAAGCTATACCTCCCCGCAATGATCAGCACTGCCTCTTCACAGCAGAAGGCCTGCCCACCCCCTTAAGGCATCTCCTCACCTCATCCCTGTACGCCTCTTGCCCAAAGCAAAGTGATGAGCTCTGCTGATGATCGTGAAAACGTGGCAGTATCATAGTTCTAAATATGCAGAACACACTGTGGGGTTGATGCACACAGCACTTGCACCACACAACCTAAAGCTCTGAAAACCCCAAAATACGTGTTAATTGACCAGGCTGATCCTAGGTCTGATCCTCACAGAGGAGACTAAATCCATGACAAATTCCAACTTTTTAAAAGTTGTTCCTTCCCTCCCCACTAGCTGAGACTTCTTCCTCTTTCCCACCCCTTCCGGGGGAAACAAAATTGAATCTTTTCTGCAGAGCCCACTGATTCAAGACAATTTCCTTGATTTTCTTCCACCTCCCCCCTAAGATTCATGTCTAGCCTGAGACTAAACATGGAAAAAGAGAGATTCTCTCCCCCGCCACCCCAAAAAGGATTTTTTATTTG
Organism: Dermatemys mawii; assembly: GCA_007922305.1. Lineage (NCBI taxonomy): Eukaryota > Metazoa > Chordata > Testudines > Dermatemydidae > Dermatemys > Dermatemys mawii. The sequence goes on from ML677378.1 coordinate 1,340,798, forward strand.
TTAAAATCAAAGTGGGCCTTGCAAAATGCACTCTGCAATCTGAACCATGGAGCTCTTCCTGCTGCTATAATCGCTCCAGCTTTCTCCCATCAAAGAGATTAGTCTGGGACTCAACAATACAACTAAAAAATCCTCTTGATCTGTAGTTAAAAACTTCATCATGACCATGCAGATGGGAGGGAGCGGGGGAGTGTGACTTGCTTAGAGGCCAGGTTCAGGTTGAGAACTGAGGGCACAAAAGGGAAAGAATTGGGGTTTTCCTCCAGCCAGATGTTACTAGGACAGAAAAGGCACCAGAGGATGAGCTCAGCAAAGCAAAGGGATTAAGGGGAAAAGAGGAACCTTGTGAAATATCTTGGTTTACTCAGAGAGAGGCAGATCTAAGAAATGCAGGTGCACAAAGCTACTCCCAACCCTAACAGAAAGAAGGAAAACAAGAAAGCAGGTCACCGAAGCCGCTTCAACATACAGCCAGGAAATAATTCCCCAGCTAACATTTCAGGGGATATCATCTACCTTAGACATTTACATGGCTTCCATTCCCGTAGAATCTGGACACCTCATAACCCTTAATGTATTTAATTATCCCAGTACAACAACGCCTGTCTTTTTATATAGCATTTTTCATCAGGAGATCTCAAACGGCATTGCAATCTGTAATGTATTTATTCACCCAACACCTGTGTGAGGCAAGGCAGTGCCGTTAGCTTCAGTTCCCTACCTGTACAATGGGGATAAGGAACTTGCCCAAGGTCACACAAGGCAGCCTGTGACGGAGAAGGGAATTGAATTTTAGACTAGTGACCTAACGGCTGGACCATCTTCGCCAATGATGGCAGAAAGGCAATGATTGGAGAGAATCTAGGCACCTGCAGAGTGAAAATGGAATCTCAGTCCGGTCATATTAGAGAACAAAACAGGGAATTACCGTCTTCCAGCACCTCTAACTTCTGAACCTGGTGAATTGGCTACCCAAGGCCATTCAGGTTCATGTGAGCGGCAACAACAGAATCAGCTGCAAGGCTAGACAGGAAGTGGTGAAGCACAGTTTGCTCTTTGGCAAATGTCAGAGCAAAGCAGCTGTGGAAAAGGCCCTTGAGTTACTGGTTACGACTGAGTCTACAGCTCCAGGAAATGGCAGCAGAACAGAAAACACAATCCACATCAGAGCGCATTTTGCAAAGCCTGTTGGCCTGCCAATCAGAATTCCTTCCCCGGCTTTTGTAGCTGGCTGGGAGAGTCACTTCCTGGCTCTGTGCCTTTTTGTTTCTCCTCCAATTCTTTCACTAGTCTATGTAGACTAAGAAGCTCCTGTGGGGCAGGATCTTTTGCATAGTTTGTACAGCACCTAACACGGTGGGCTCCTCATTCCAACGGAAGCCGCTTGGCGCTCTTGTAACAAACAGTTGCTGCTACAATGCAGGAAGCTAATCCAGCTGGTAAAAACCATCCACAACAGAATTAGGCTGAAAAGTGGGTGAAGCAGTTGGGGCAGGGGGACGTGGGGGGGGGTGGGGGTGGGCGGGAGAATCGTAGCGCTACTTAGTGCGGAAAGAAAATTAAGCCTCTGTCATCCGATCAACATCCTTTTCCCCAGCATAAAGACACCAGCACAACAGAGGCCATTGAGCTAGCAAAGGCAACTGGACAGCACCTAAAAACTGCACACGAGATATTATATTTCACAGGACAGGCTACAGCGCTCTTTAAAACAGGCTGGGCGGTAGGTGGGAAATGAGAGTTGATCCAGAGGAGTTGGAAGCTTTATAACCAAGTCCTAAAGTGTCAAATTCTAGGTCTGTCTTTAGGGAGAGCCAGATACTTAAGAACACAGAGAGAGTTCACTGGAGGCTTGAAACATCTCGGGATTAGCCGTGGCCAGGCATCAGGCAAAGGACTTGATTTTGTTTGCGTTGTCAGAGCGTGCGGCAGTTATGGAGCCCTCGGAGTAACAAAAAGAGCATCCCGTGGTGCAAAATTTAAACTTCTTCTGAGCACTGAGTGGAAACTGCCACTCACAGCACACACCTGTCCTCTCACCAAATTTCTTAACCAGCCTGTTGCTTGGTGGTAAGAGGAGTGGTAATGTTTAGCTAGGACACTGGACAGAGTCACTCAGCCGACCTAGGTTCTATTTCTGGCCCTGCCACTGACCTGCTGGCAAGACCACGGGCGAGTTGCTTCCTGCTTCAGTTTCCCCACCCACCATTTGTTTTATGCATTAGATAAGCTCTTCGGGGAAGGGTCTGTCTCTTATTAGGGATATAGCTACACTGCAATCAGAGGTGCAGCCACATATACATAGGGGACTGTCTAGGGTGACCAGACTGCAAAAAATCAGGACGGGGATGGGGAAGGGTAATAGGAGCTCATATATGAAAAAGACCCCAAAATTGGGACTGTCCCTGTAAAAATCAGGGCATCTGGTCACCCTAGGATCGTCTGACTGTTACCAACTCTTTGAAATTGCACCTTCCCTGCATGGGGAAATGGGAAGCGGCATTTAACTTAAAAATAAGGCATGGCAAGGCCAGAAATATGACCGTCACTCCCTAGCCCCCAGCTCCACAAGCGTAGGTAGAAACCTGTCACTCACTTCACCTACCCAAAAGAAAAATGAAGTTTGCAAGTCTCCTTTCCTTCTCCAGGGAGCGTTCAATAGGCTAGCCCACGTGCCAATTGCTGAGCAGACTTCATCAGTGGAATATGCTGCCCATAAGTAACCCAGATTTCCACAGACATTTGGGAACGAAGCTTCCTTCGAGGACAGTGGAATTAACTCCCTTCAAATCGTGGCACTTCTTGTTAAAGGCCCAAAATAAACAGCCGGAATAGATTATGTAGCTCTTCCTAATAGAATACTTCCTCTCTTTTCATGCTTTGGCAAGCAGTGGAACACTGAACGGTGTTGATATTTCAAGTATCACCCAAGTTAGCACCTGCAGAAGTGAATGAGGCAGTTCACAGCTTGCTGAGCTATTGTTTCAGGCTTTCTGTAAACTCAGGCAGACGCTGCTGCGTCTGTTCAGGTGGGTCAACTTAGGTTGCAATAACGCCCCGAAAACAACTACAGAAACAAATTAAAGGGCTGAGACCGGAGAACAATTGGGAGGCTCATCCGTTCTCCCTTCCTGCCCCTTCAGGGATGCATGCCTTAACCAGGCTTGCTGTACATGCATGTTGTAGTAAGATGCAGAACAGAACCCTCATGCATTGTGGGAAGCAGCTCTTCTGGGGGAGCCTTAACGGAAGTTTCCCTGGCTGAACCACTGGGAACTCTCCAGCGCCCCCATTTTAGCTGAGTCCCCTCTTCTGGTGGGCTGGGTCTTGTCTGGGAACCAACTCTTTGCTGCCCAGCTTGGAAAAAGCTGGTGCCTTGGGAACAATTTGGTTATTCGCTGGGTGGAAATTAGCTCACTCTTCTTGAATTCATCACTGGGGATATTGCTCTCACCATTTCCTTAATACCGTCAGCTGCATGCACAGAACAGCTTAATTTTTTTTCCTTTTTACTGGCCAATCAAAAAATCCAGCCTCGCAGACCCGAGGAAATGTCCTTGCAGTTTAATGGGAATTATTCGCAATTGTGCTGGAAGGCTTTTACGGACTGAGCTCTCTGTGGCCCTTTGATGACCAGTTTCACTTGAGTTTGGTGTAATAGACCGTGCTGTATTGTTACTTGTCCTATTACAGGGGGACGTGTCTCATTTTCACACCCAGCTGTGCATCACAGAAGCTGAAGCGGAAGCCACTGGAGACTAACTAGAGGCCAACATCAGAGTTTAGAGCTCTTAATGTAACTTGGAATGAGGCCCATAAAGTCAGCCCCTTTTTGGGAGGCTCTGGCTTTTAAGCAGGTGTAAAACAGCCCCATTAAGAGCATCCTTTGTACAAGCAGCTTCTCGAGCCAATAGAACTAATAAGAGTTCTGCACCAATTCTGCTTCCAGCCCCCAGTATAGGGGCACACGTACAGAGCATGTACCATGGCTATTCTATATGCTCTACTTCCCAGGTCTTAAGTTAGAGCAGTCCCAGGGCTGCTCTAGCTTATACCAGGAACTGGGTTGACTCTGCACAGTCCTGGAATAAAGGGAGTTTGCCCCATGCCAATCCTACTTAAGCCCTGCCCCATGTGCGGAAAGAGTAACTGAGAAACCAGGCCCCAGCCTTCCAGTGGCAGGGAAGGGGCCTTTTAGCAGCTAGAGATCTAAGAGACTGCCATGTAGGAAGGAGGATTCATAGGCAGAGCACTGCACTGACACTCCAGAGACCTGGTTTCAATATGGGGCTCAGACAGACTGTGTGTGGGACCTTGGGCAAGTCACTTAATCTATTCTGCGCCCCAGTTCCCTCTCTCAGAGGGTTGCTGCAAGGGTTAAATCCTTTAAGGTCCATGAGGTGCGGTGATGAGGTACATACGTTACAATGGCTTTGGAGAGGGGGAACAGGGGACCTCTCCTATCACACAGAAACTCTACAGTGCTTCTCCCTGGATGCGCCTCCCACAACCAGTTCCAAGGCCCTACTCACCATCTGTGCTGGCGTCGTCCACCAAAATGATCTCCTTTAGTAAGATGGCAGGGGAGGAGTGCAGGACGCTGTACACGGTGCGGAGCAAGGTGGACCAGGCCTCGTTATGAAACACGATGATGACACTGGTGGTGGGCAACAGCGGGCAGCGCTTGAACTTCTGGTCAATGCACCTACGAGAGAAATCGAGCCTAGTGAGCGAGTGCATTTGTAATGCCCTGACCGCTCTTGGCTTGGTCTCTTTCTAGAGCCTAAACCTCACAGCTTTACAGGTCTGTTACTGTCTGCAAGCTAGCAGGCCTGATCTTTTAGCTCAAGGAGCAGCCGCCTGTGTGGTTAGATTCAGAGGACCCAGCTTAGAGCTGGCCGAGTTTTCCTGTCCTGCAAAGATTCAGGATTTCAAAAAAATTCTCCTTCTGCAACTGGAGGAAACAGAGACTTTTTGCTGAGTTTCTCAAAAGATGAGACCTGCCTCGGGATAGCCCAGCGGTCAGTGCGCTCCCCTGGGATATGGGACAACCAGGTTCAAATCAAATAGTAAATAGTATAAGACCAGGTAAATAGAATTATACTCTTTTTGGAATAAGAAAACAGCTCCCAGCGACAGCCTATTCAACAGCCATGACATTTGGGACAGGCTGCTCTTAAGGAGGGCACCAAAACAAGTCTTGAAAGACTTTGGGGCTAGCGTGGGAAAAAAAACCCACCACAAAAACCACCCAACCCCCTCTTCTTTGGATTCAACCATATGCGAGCCCCGTTCTGAACTTTCCAGAGGGCGTGTGAACGGCTCCCTTACAGCCTACGTATTACAGCTGCCCATCAAACGGGGGAGCGTTCCACATGGCAGATCAGGTTCTGCTTTGGCCTCGAAATCAAACAATGATGGCCCCTTCCAACTGAGCGGCAGAGCCAATTTCTCCAGCTAGCCGATTTAGGTTGCCATTCTGGAGCGCCTTCCGCTTTCATTTAAAATTGGTTTATGCCTTTTCGGTTGACTGAATACCATTCCTGTGCTTCCCCCTTCCAGAACTCAGCGACCTTCCATTGTCACAGCCACACCTGCTAGGCAAAGATAATTGCCTGCTGGGAGAAACAGTCTGCAAACCGGGCCTGGGCTTCTAACTACTATTCAAAGCTGTTTTCTTGGATCCCTCCCTACAAAGCCTTTCCTAACTCACCTCCCGGCAAGGGGGCAGGCTGAAGTCTCAGAGTGCCTAGCTTGAGACCCCAGGAAGGTCAAGCCAAGTCTGGCACATTTGACTCCTTTAGCCATAGCAGGAAGGTAGGGGGCTGTTCCACTCGGCTAAGAAAGAAAAATTACGGCAGGGCTTCCTAGGAATAAAGGGAAATCGATCAAACCCAAGGGCAGTCTGGGAACAGGGAAATAAGCGTTTTTGAAGTAGGCAGGCTATTCACTCTCTTTAAAGGGCAGGCTGTATCTTCACTGGGAGATTTATGTTTGCTGGTTTTTAACAAAGGGCAGCAGGAGGAAGGAGGGTAGGAGAGCATAAGAGAGCAGAGGAGGCAGAATTAGTGCCCTAGGCTTTCACTTTAAGTCTGCTGTAGGGAGATTTCTTGTCATCTCCCTTTGTCCCAATGGTGCCTACGAATCAGAGCTGACAGTCAAACTATGGCCACAGTCTCTCCGCCTTCCCTACCATCATCTCCATAAAACTCGGTCAAGCAATCATGTGGATAGGGACTCTTTCACATCAGTAACTGGCCAGACCTAGATAGGGCAGTTAGCTAAGTCAGCGTTCTACCTGACTTTAATGCTCGTTAGGCGTAGATGTTGCAAAAGTTGCACTGGGGGTAACAAATGGAAGAGAGAAAAAGATCAGTCTGGATATACTAGTGCAAGCCACTTATATAGATGCACTTAAACTGATTTAAACCTAGATTAAACCACTTTAGTTTCATTCAGATTCAGGCACAGCTGATTTAGTTACACCACTGCAACTGTTGTAATAGAGACAGAAATCTCACACACCTGCCTCTACCCCAAGTATATCAAGCTGAACTGGTGCCTATGGGCTGAACTCTGCCCTCCAGTGTAGATGCACAACTGACAGTTCAACAGGAAGATGTTGGATGTATCATAGTGTGGAATTTTGCCTAGATACTCAGCTGCAGGTCTGGGAGTTGCAATGATTTTGCATCTAGGCGAGTTTGTTTTGGTAACTAAAATTCACCTCATGCACAATGTTTCAGAAGAGCTCTAATGTCACGAGTTGGGATGTGTCCTCGTTCAGAACTTCATCTAACCTGGTGAATATTTATGGCCTGCAGTAGCAACTTCAGCATTCAAATGAGAAGGACAGATGCCTGTGTCTGTGAAAGGAATGGGCAAGTTCTATGTACAATGGTTTAACAGAAAAAAACCCCTTTTTCGGAAAAACATTTTGGTGGTGTTTGTGATGGATTACCGAAGGAGGAAGGGAATGCCAGGCTACACCTGAAATCAAAACTGAAAAGCAAATGAAATGTCAATGAGACTCAAATTAGCTGCCCAGACCCTGTAATAGCTGCAGTAAAAACCCTAGCGATGGCCTCAGAGAGGAAAGATGCTAGATAAAGAGTGAGTTTTCTAAAGCACTGCTTAGAGCAGGGATGGCCAACCAGAGCCTGAGAAGGAGCCAGAATTTACCAATGTACTTTGCCAAAGAGCCACAGCAAAGATGCAGCGAAGACTCAGGCTCTGCAGAGGATAGCCATGAGAGAGACTTCCCCTCTCCCCCGGATCTTAGAGCAGGTCTCCACCAGTTGAAACCAGTGCAACTTTCAGATGTTATTTTAAGGCGATTTAGTTAAACAGGTGCAAAGGGCCATGTGGCCAGTCTTATTTTAGCTTAATTCACATCAGTGAGGAGCAGACTTATGATGAACCGAAATTAAAGTTTACATGGGTTTAAGAAAAAACACACAACAGATTTAAGTTATACTGGTACAACTTCTGTGCGTAGACATTGCCTCAGTCCAAGACTTTGGTTTGCAGATGCCATCTCTCCTACAATACGGATTTTTGTGCTGCTATTTACAACAGGCATAAGAGGAGGAAAGGAGAGCTCTTACTCTGGAGGTCGGCTGTCAGGTCCCAGTGCCCTTTGGAGAGAGATCTGGTCACTGGCAAAGGCATTGAAGCAGTGCTTCTCATAGCCACGCTCCTTCTCCTTGGTCTCCTGCGGCGTCCACTGGTCCTTTTTAAAAGCTTTGCCCTCTGCTCCTGGGCTGTTGGGGTCTTGGGGCGGTCGTTCTATCAGTGGCTTCAGTTCAGCTAGGGTATAGTAGCCCGGAAGGCAAGACTTGCTGCTCTGCAAAGGCTCCTCTTGCTGAGCTGGAGCCCGGATCTGTAGCTTTGGCATCGAGTCGCGAATGTTATTTACTGCCCCCATCATCATGTCTATCACTTGGTCTTTCCTCTCGACAATGTTCTTCAGCCAGGGTTCCTCAGGGTGGTCCCCGTTCCCAACATCCTTCTGTATTATGAAGAGGAAGATCACAAAGACCACACCCACCAAAGCCAGCTTCAATGGGCCATAATTTCGCCGGAAGAGCCTCATCTTCAGGGATGTTTCCAAAGTCCCTGCTAAGTTAGAGCTATGTGCATTTCAGGGCCTTATGTTCTTTGGCTATTCCATGACCATCTGATGTCCTTTTCCAAAACCTGGGGGAAACAAAGAAATAGGTATGAACTTTATTACTATAAACTCATGATTATGTCATTAGCGTGCCGCTGCTAAACCACCCTGACAGTTAGGAAGTTTTCCCTAATGTCAAATCTAAACATCAAACCTTACACACTCACACCCACCATTTAGATAGGAGCATATTTTTGGCACTGGCAGGACAGTTCAGTGGTTAGAGCACTAACCTAGGACTCTGGAGACTCAGGGTCAATTCCAGGCTCTGCCACATCACTTACATTTCCATGCCTCTGTTTTCCCATCTGTATAATGGGGATAATAGTACTGTTCTGCCTCATGGGATATGAGAAGGATAAACATTAAAAATTAAGAGGCACTCACATACTATGCAAATGGGCTCCTAATAAATACTTAAGATAGATAGGAATCTGTACGCTTTTTGAGAGCATCATTCATGAGATTCTACCACTTTCTACTCAACTTAGATTTCCAGATATTTTAGCCTTTTTTTAGCTTGTGTAATTACACAGACACAGGCAGTTAATGTCCTGAAGTGGAACTGGACACCTGCTATTAGCTCAGAGGGCTGAAGAAGGTTCTCTCTAGCTTTCCTGTTCTTTCTTGGCTGTGTGAGGTTTCATGTGCCAGGAGAGAAGTGGCCACATCTTTAAAGGTGAGGGAAAAATCCAGTTGATATCCCAGGGATGTAGAGGTCATTGCTTTTAGCTACAAGGAGAACTGTGGGATCAGGGACACCTTATATTATAACTTATAATTTATAATTATAAATTATAACTGTCTTCCAGTTCATAAAAGGTTGTTATAAAGAGCAAGGTGATAAACTGGTCTCCATATCTACTTAGGACAGGACAAGAAGCAATGGGCTTAAATTGCAGCAAGGGAGATTTAGGTTAAACATTAGGAAAAACTTCCTAACTGTAATGCACTAAAACAAGTTCCCTAAAGATGATATGGAATCTCAGTCACTGCAGGTGTTTAAGAGCAGGTTAGACAAACACCTGTCAGGGATGGTCTAGATAATGCTTAGTCCTGCCTCAGTGCAGGGGACTGGATTAGATGACCTATCAAGGTCCCTTCCAGGTCTACATTTCTATGATTCTATGAACATGGGCCACGTATGAGGCAGCAAAGTTCAGCAGGGCTGTCGGTTTTGGGTCACCTTTGTGGGACTTTGAGAAAATTCCATTTTTTTTTTTTAATATTTGAGACTGGAGCAGTCTGACATAATTCTGAGACAGGCAATCAAGCAAAAATACAGCTGCTAACACATCCTTCTCCAAAAACCCTATCCTTCAACAATTCTCTATGTCCCTATCTGAACCTCAGCTCTGATCAAACACCTTCCCCTCCAAAGCCCTCAATAAATACGAGCCTTGCGGAGTGATCTGAAGGGCAGATCCAGACGAGTCAGGACTCGCGAGAAAGGATGGTCCAGTGATTCGGATACTAGTCTATGACTTGGGACACCAGGGTTCCATCCCTTGCTCCTTTCCTACACCTACTGAATGGACACTCTTTATACTACTGGTCTTTGCTGTAACCCATAGTGGAGTCCTTCCTTTTACAGAGGAATGGAGTTTTCAATGGTGCAGGCACACACCAGCAGCTTTTCCTGTTAGCCCAGGAAGCTGACAAAAGAAACCAAGATTAATGAGAGATTTCTTGCCACCCTGAAACTCCATCCACTGAAGGGTTTGCCTCAACAGCCACGTCAGCAAACGGCACAAACTGGATTCGTTAGTAAACTTCACCTGAAGCAAACAAAAGCCTCTGCAATCACTATGCTAAAAAGCAAAGGCATTTTAAGACAGTTTCAGGTTCACATACTTGGGACTGCACTTGAAACAATCAGAAGCGTTGGCTTTCATATCCATAGAATCTCAGAGCTTTGCCTGTAGCGCTGTAGTTATTTTCTCCTTATAACCTGCACCTTACAAACCCTATAAATGGCCAGGAAGAGTTTGCTGCTAAAAGACCAAGTTGTTGGCAGAAGCACTACTCCCAGGAACACCGAACACTGGGCTGGTAAATTAAGTCTTGCGATAATGAAGACTTAACTTACATTCTGTAATGAATCCTTCCTGCTGCTATGAAAATAAGGCTGCTTTTCTGAGACACACAAGAGAGTTGTGAAATCAGAGAAACTCTTCTACCGGAAGATTACAAGATTGATTTTTCCAGGAAAAGTCTTATGGCCAGATTCTCTGGGGGGAAAGGACATTATTGGCCCCAACTTACTTTTACTTTGAGGAATTATTTTTTTAAAAAAAGATGAAATGTTAAAAAAAATCCATTTCTGGTTTAAAATCCAGAATATTGTTGCTACAGGATAACATTTTCAGAAGTGTTTAAGTGACAACCACTGAGGGCCAGATTTTTGTACAAGGTATATAGGTATCTAGTATAATTTAGGGATTTAGGAGCCTAGGTGCTTTGGAAAATCGCTTTAGGTGCTTAACTGCATCTTTAGGCACCTATCTACCTTTAAAAATCTGGTCTTTAGGAGCCTAAAATTACATTGAAAGTTAATGGGATTTAGGCTCCTAAATACCCTCAAATTAGATTTAGACCACGAATAACATTTTCAAAAGTGCCTATGTAATATGAACTTTTACTAGTTAATTTTTGCAAAGTATCAAAATCCCTTCCCCACCCTGCAAGACCACACTTCTTGGGACACGAGAAGGAATTAGATACTCCTCGTCTTACCTTAGCAGTGAGCTCTCTTGTCTAAGCAACAAAAAACTCATCGTACTGATATTTGGTCAAAATGAAACACATGCTCCACCCATGTCAAACAGGAAGCCCTTTTTCTCTGTTTCAGATGGACCATAATCTGAGTATTAGTAAATGCAGTGGCTTGTTGATTTTATAATCCAACCAAAGACACACACAACCAACCTGTTAGACAGACATTTCAGTCTGAAAAAGCAGCCAGTTACTACTAGTGGCACAGTAATAGACAGCTCACATCCTGTCTGAAATCAAATGACATCTTCAACTCTTTACGAGAGCCGAGTCATTCCATCTGAACCTGGAGCACAGAGAGGAAGTTTGATTTGCCAGCGTGGATTTTACAGCTATAATTTCATTTACACTTCTCTCTACTTAATTCATACTTTCGGCACTAAGCACTTATTTCCCACATCCTCCACAAAAACACACCCCACCCTCTTAGCGCCTCTGGTTTCATGCCTCAGTTAAACTGGACTAATAGAGCTGAAGGCCTGAGAGGACCATGTGATAATCTAGTGATCTGACCTTGTGTAGAACACAGACCATGGAATTTCCCACGGCCTAGTTACTGGTGTATTGAGCTCTTCACATTTGTCATACAAAAGTTTTTAAACCCAAAATGTTCGTTAGGTCTTTATCGCCTATCCCCAACATAGTAGCTTCTGAAATGCAATGAGATTCAGATGAAATAAAGACTGATCAGAACATTAGCTTTTGAAGCTCAGGCATCCAGTGAGACATTATACATATTGCGTGTAAGACATTAGCGTGTGTGTAGCTCTGTACTTCCTCATTGAAGCCGGAGGTGGAAACAGTATGAGAGAGCCTATTCTTGCATTATTTCCAAACCAGCTGAAGCAAAGACGCACTAGACACCTTGCAAGAAAAGAAAATGGTTCTCAAGATCTCCCTACTTCCCCTGATATGACATGCCCACCTCCCAGAAAAGCAAACACCACAGCCTTTTATTCTATGTGGCATGCAGGAGACAGCCAGTTTTAGCCACTTACATATTTGCACAATAGTGCAGAGATTAGCAGCACACATAACTACGATATTTACTTGGGGAAACAAATACCGCCAGGACAGCATTACAATGCAAGTGTTTGACCACCTTAATACAAAGAAACTCCTGTGTGAATTAACTCTCATTTTGCATCTCTCCTTGAGCTGGAACAGGTTTTGTATTACTAAGTACAGGAGATCCTTCCTTCCTACCCCTTCGGGTTCTTTAGATAAACCAAGACTGGGCTGAATTGTTTAGATGCAAGAGATTTTCCCATTTTCCAAGGGGTAGTGTTACCAAATGCATTAGAGAGCTCAAAAATAAGTTTTCCCATCTACTAGCTGGAGGATGATGTCAAAGTAGGACCAGCTTCAATTTTACTCTCCCGCAGCTTGAGAAAGTTATTTATTGTCAAGTATTTGGCTTTCCTAGAGCACTTGCCACTGCAGCATCTGAGCTCAAAGATCAATCGTCTCACACCAACCCTTAAGGAAAGGAAGTTTTATTAGCCATGTGCCCAAGGTCACATAGGAAGCTCATGGCCATACCATGAACAGAAGCCAAAAGTCAGCTGAGTTCCAGGTGAGTCTTTAACCATCCTCTTTCTCTCTGTGGCCCCAATTCAGCAAAGCCTAGGAGTAGAATTCAATCTCTATTCAACATGACACTTGAGCATATTTTCAATTTTAAGCACATGCTTAAATCCCACTGACATCAATGGGGATTAAGTAATCCAATCCCTGCTGAGCAAAACACTTGTGTGCTTAAAACTAAGCATGCGCAGAAGTGCTTTATTGAATAGGGGGCTATGAACAGAAGCAGTTGCACTGCAGTTATTTGAATGCAGATGATGGGGAAAAACCCACTGAACTGGGGTTATATTTGGAAGGCTTCTCACAACCACGAAGGGTTGAACTGTTGTGCCTATAAATATCTATAGTGTGTGTGTGTGTATGTGTCTCTAAATCAGGACCCAATTCAGCAAAGCCTAGGAGTAG
>ML677378.1:1357886-1379393 GCA_007922305.1 Dermatemys mawii
ACCAGAGACCCCCCCCCCCGGAAGCCGACACCCCCGCCCCGGGGGATCCCGGACTCACCTGGCTCGGGGAGGTTCCGAGCCCCGGGACGCGGCGGCGGCAGCCGGGACACGTCAGGTGGCCCCGGCTCGAGGGTGGGGGTGGGGCCAGGCCCTTCACCTGCCCGGGCGCGGGCGGGGGGAGGGCAGCGGGGAAACGCTGCCGCCGCCGGGCACAGGTGTATCCCGGCCGCCGCGCCCCGGCCGCCGCGGGGTCCTAGCGCCGCCGTCTTCCGCCCTGCCGGCCGCCGCGGGGTCCTAGCGCCCGCCTCGTGTCGCGCTCGTAATGCCGGGGCGCCTACAGGCTCCGAAAGCCCCGGATGCTGCAGGGTGGAGGGGCTCCAACACGTTCCGGATGCCCCCAGCTGCTATAGGGTGCTATAGGGTTCAGGGGCTCCTTTAGGCTCCTAATACCGGAGCTGTGACAGATTGCTATAGGGTCCTGGTAACGGAGGCTCCTATAAGTGCCTAATGCTGGGTGCTGCAGGGTACTATGGGCTCCGGGGAGCATATAGCATCCTAAAGCCAGGGCTGTCGCATGCTCCTCAAGGTTCTGGTGTCAGTAGCTCCCATAGGGTCCCGATGCTGGAGTGCTTGCAAGGTGCTATAGGTTCCTGATTCTGGGTTTGATGCCAGGTGCTATAGGGTCCTAATGTCTGGGGTTCCTAATGCTGGGACTGCTGCTGGGTGCCAGTGTTGGGGGCTCCAGTGGGGTCCTAATAAGGACTGCTGCAAGGTGCTATAGGGTCCCTTGTCACGGTGCCTGTGGTGCCTATAGTTTCCTAGTGCTTAAGAGTTCCTGAGTGGGCTGTCAGGGAGTGTCACTGCCCGTGGGTACTGCTGAGGGAGGTCAGGGAATGTGGTCCTTCAGCGCGCCAGGTTTAACATTCAGACTCTCGTGTCAAAAGGGTCAGAGGATACCAAAGCACAAGGGACCAGGCCCCTCCTTTTCTCCAGCACTCCACAGCACTATCAGAGAGTCTTATCTTCATAATAATTCACAGGGAAGAATGTCACAGCTGAATTATCAACTCCGCCTTGAAGCATCAAGGTATTTCCCTGGAGGTCTCCTATTCAACTACTTTCCCGAGCTAAAACGATTTATTGTACGAGAGCTGTAGGCTCCCAGCTGAAGCTTTCTTTCATCTGCTCTGAATGCTTATTGCACCAGCTGGTTGATTTTATCTTAAATTATAACACAAACTCTTGGGGGCAGGAATCATTTTATCCTCTGTATTTTATAGGGTGTCTAAAGCAATCTACCAATGTGATAAATGCCATCATGTGCCAGCATTGCCCCTCTGCCATGTACATTGGCCAAACCGGACAGTCTCTATGCAAAAGAATAAATGGACACAAATCTTACATCAGGAATTATAACATTCAAAAACCAGTAGGAGAACACTTCAGTCTCCCTGGTCACTCAGTAACAGAACTAGAAGTGGCAATTCTTCAACAAAAAAACAAACTCCAATGAGAAACTGTTGAACTGGAATTAATTTGCAAACTGGATACCATTAAATTAGGTTTGAATAAAGACTGGGACTGGCTGGGGTCATTACACAAACTAAAATCTATTTTCCCATATTAAGTATTCCCCTACTGTTACTCACACCTTCTTATCAACTGTTTGAAATGGGCCATCCTGATTATCACTATAAAAGTTTTTTTCTCTCCTGATGATTATAATGAAGGATAATCACCTTCATTAATTAACCTCTTAGAGTTGGTATGGCAACCCCCATCTTTTCATGTTCTCTGTATATATATCTTCCTACTATATGTTTCGCTCTATGCATCTGATGAAGTGGGTTTTAGCCCACAGAAGCTTATGCTTAAATAAATGTGTTAGTCTCTAAGGTGCCACAAGTACTGCTTCTTCTTCAAACAATCCTGATTGTTCTGCTCAACAGCTAAAAGCAAGAGTCAAATTCTCAGCTAGTATAAAGTGGCCTAGTTTCACCAAAGCTGAGGAACTATGTTACGCGGGGCTGATTTAGAGCATCTGAAAATTCAGCCCCAATATTTCAACTTCAATGGAATGTAATGGTTTCCTTTTCATGAAGACCTAATTTTAACACTAGATGGTGGTAGCTTCACAAATCTCAGACCCAGGGAGATGCAATTACTACAGCTTCCATTACTGCAAGAAAGCCGTGGCTTTTAGAAATCAAGTACTGCTGGGATTGCTATCCAGCTAAAAGACATCTGAAGTTCGGCAGGAGATCAATGGTGGTGAACAGCTGCTTGTGGCTGGGGACAAAACTTTGAAAGGGCACCATCAGAGGAACGGAACTTTTTTGAACTTGCCATGAACAGATGTCGTCAAAGGCTAGTTTTAATATTTGCAACACAAGAAGCGCTGTGGCAAGCATGCGGCTACGATGGGACATCATCCCCCCAAAAGGCAGTGCTAGGAAACACTAACCTACTGGGACAGCCATCTGTTTTAGATTGTGTCAGGAAATTCTGATTTCTGCAGCAAAGGGGCTAAGGAATTTGAACCTTGCACCCACTCCCCAGGAATGGTCTGATGAGATGGCGGGAAAAGGCAGAAAGAGGCTGTATCAGCAGGCGTGAGAAGCCAACTAGCCACACACAAGGTTTCTTGAAATCATAAGGGATAAGTCCAAGGAGAGGTTTAAAAACAAAGCAAACAGTTTTGGCTTGGATCCTGCATTGAACAGGGGACAAGGATGACCTGACCATGAGGAATGTCTTTCTATATGAAAGAGTAAATCATATTATTACACATATCAGAGTGGCACCCAAAGGCCTCAGCCAACAGCAGAGCTACACCCGTGCTAGGTGCTGTACAAATGTAACCCACCGATGAGAGCATGTTACAGGTTTTCCCCCTCTGTGCCGATCCACAGAAGATTTGAGTGATTCAAACCCCTAGCTGTAGAACCTCCGCTCTGCAGCTCATGTTGTTGCAGCTCAGGGCTTTAGCTCGGAAATTCAGCCCCCAGCATGTTGACCAAGAGGGTGGGCCATCCTACAAGCATCAAGTAAAAAGACAGCCCCTCCCTTAAAGACCTCACCCAATAAACAGATGAGACAGACACAGCGTGGGAGGGGAAACAGAGACACATGAAATAACTTGTCAGAGGTCACACAGAAGGTTAGTGGAAGAGCCAGACGTATGGGGCTCAGATAGGGTGACCAGATAGCAAGTGTGAAAAATCGGGACGGGGTGGGGGCGTAATAGGAGCCTATATAGGAAAAAATCACAAATATCGGGACTGTCCCTATAAAATCAGGACATCTGGTCACCCTAGGCTCAGAACTGCTGTGCTAATCCAGTGACCTAATCCCTGGGCAACACTAATTCTAATACCAGTCCCCTCAGATGTCTTTCTTCCTTCACAGACTGCAGCTTTAAGTCACTGCTCCTCTATTTCCGGTTCTGTCGCTGTTCTGAGGTTTCACTATGAACATAAACATTGAAGGGAAATCCCAGGCCCCCAAACAGCTCCCCATTAATTTTTTCAGTTGAAACGCCCAGACCCGAATGCCACGCAACAACAGAGAGGCAAACGAAAGGAGGAGACCCAGCACCAGTAAGTTGTCGGTGGAAATTTAGCCCTTTGTGTTCATCAGGTGTGTGGCGTGACTGCATCTCCATAGAGTAACTTGTGTGATTTGACTGTTTAAGGGAAGGGCTTTTTGCGGGCCCCGGAGAGATTCAGGCAGCCATTGCTGATGATTGCAGCCTGCAACTATGTGGCCTTAGGGTGACCAGATGTTCTGATTTTATAGGAACAGTCCCGATATTTGGGGCTTTGTCTTATATAGGTGCTTACTGCCACCCACCCCCGCAACCACCTGTCCCGATTTTTCACATTTGCTGTCTGGTCACCTGATGTGGCCTACATCTTTAATGAGCCACAACAACAAAGTGGGGGGCCCCACAGCCCCACTTATTGTTAAGAGCAGCATAGCTGATTGTTTCACATCTAAAGCAACTGAGCGTCGCCCAGCTAATATACTGAGGGATAGGCAGAAGATTCAGGGTCATATGCTTTTAGGGTGACCAGACAGCAAGTGTGAAAAATCGTGATGGGAGTGGGCGATAATAGGAGCATATATAAGAAAAAGACTGAAAAATTGGGACTGTCCCTATAAAATCGGGACATCTGGTCACCCTATTCTTCTCTGAGTTGTACCAATACCATTCTACTGAAGTCTCGAAAGCTGTACTAGCATGCTCCTTTGTCTTCAGAACCAGAGCAAAAGGTTAAAGCCGAAGTAGTCAGCCAAACAGTCAAGGCTCAGGAAGGTTTTGCCATTTTGGGATCACTACTTTGATCTTAAACTGTAAATAACTGGCAGGTTGCATATCAGATTAAAATTCCTAACTCCACAGCAATCTCATCTTCACTACAGTCATTGTTGGAAATTAAATAGCAATAAAGCATTTATTGAATGCAATCAGTGTAATGAAGGCAAACTCAGCAATTAAACCCCCAAGTTATGCACTTTTTAATAATTCATGGGTATATTATTTTATAACTCTTGTATGACGTGTGTATTAAGGATCTGTAACACATTCCTGGTGTTTGCTTCGCAGACGATTTCTACAGTGACCTCTTTGTTGCACAGTACATCTGAGATTGGCTTATGTTTCCAGGGTCCAATGCAATATTCACGGAAGTATTTTGTTATGTGTTTATAATTATACAATGCCCAGCATAATGCAACCCTGGGCTATAACTGGGTTTGCTAGGTGTTACAGTAGTACACATAAATAACGATAAATCAACGGAAGGACTCCTGTTAATTCCCAGGAACATTAGATCAGGTGCTGGCTAGTGCATTTTAGGCTTGTAAAGTAAATGACAAGCCCAAAATGGCTTTGGTATGTTCTGTAAACGTGAAGGGAATCACTGGAAACCAGACAGCAGAAAATATGATCTAAATATTTTTCTAGCTGTGTTCATGGTGTGACAGATATGTAAACATTCCGCACTGTAATTTACTTCACAGTTCTCTTTGTGCCATGTGTATTGCTCCTTGTTTGCTAATGGTTGCAGCAATAGCCCATAAAGAATCATCTCTATCTTCTTAACAAGCAGGGATGTTTCATCAGACGGATTAACCGATCCCCTAATTATGGAAAGAGAGTTTAAACTTTCAGAGCTGAGCTGCAGAAAAGAACTGGAAATTATGACAAGAAGCAAAGCTGATTTGCATAGTTATTCTACTGGAGATGCATAAGCCCTCCTTTGTAGGAGGCTCAGTTTTTCTCTAATCATTGGTTTTATTTCCTTTCCTCCCCTCATAATAATTGGCACAAATAGTAAAGTCAAATACACAATATGGCAGGTAAGGCAAGGAAGAATGTGCTAAATAGAATACAAAGATATTTTTATTAGTGGCAAAACTGTTTTGTTATGGAGTAACCCGTGGGCCATGAATGAGATTTCCACTTGCACAGTATTTTAGGAGGAGATTTTCAAAAGGCACAAAGGGCAGTCAATGGCCCACTTCCTGCTGGAAAAAAAATCACGTGCCTGGTTCCCACACAGGCCTTTGGCAATCTTCCCCTTTCGTGTCTGTCTCCCTGAAGTCAGTTTGCTATGCTATGCTACTGCCCGGCATTAGTGATCACAGGTGGGATGAAATTCATGACTCCCTATGGGTTGATGGTGATGCTTCATGGGCGACATCTAGTTGGCAGCCGGTATCAAGAGGGGTTCCCCAGAGGTTGGTCCTGGGGCTGGTTTTGTTGAACATCTTTATTAATGATCTGGGTGATGAGATGAATTGCACCCTCAGCAAGTTCGCAGATGACACTAAGCTGTGGGGAGAGGTAGAAAAACTAGAGGGTAGGGATAGGGTCCAGAGTGACCTTGACCAATTGGAGGATTGGGCCAAAAGAAATCTAATGAGGTTCAACAAGGACAAGTGCAAAGTCCTGCTACAGGTTTGGAACCAATTGACTAAGCAGCAGTTCTGCAGAAAAGGGCCTGGGGGTTACAGTGGACGAGAAGCTGGATATGAGTTAGCAGTGTGACTTCGTTGCCAAGAAGGCCAATGGCATATTGGGCTGTATTAATAGGAACATTGCCAGCAGATCGAGGGAAATGATTATTCCCCTCTATTTGGCACTAGTGAGGCCACACCTGGAGTATTGCGTCCAGTTTTGATCCCCCCCACTACAGAAGGGATGTGGACAAATTGGAGAGAGTCCAGCGGAGGGCAACAGAAATGATTAGGGGTCTGGGGCACATGATTTACAAGGAGAAGCTGAGGGAACTGGGGTTATTTAGTCTGCAGAAGGGAAGAGTGAGGGGGGATTTGATAGCTGCTTTCAACTACCTGAAAGGGGGTTCCAAAGAGGATGGAGCTTGGCTGTCCTCAGTGGTGGCAGATGACAGAACAAGAAGCAATGGTCTCAAGTTGCAGTGGGGGAAGTCTAGGCTGGAAATTAGGACACACTATTTCAGTAGGAGGATGGTGAAGCACTGGAATGGGTTACCTAGGGAGGTGGTGGAATCTCCATCCTTAGAGGTTTTTAAGGTCCGGCTTGACAAAGCCCTGGCTGGGATGATTTAGTTGGAGCTGGTCCTGCTTTGAGCAGGGGGTTGGACTAGAACCTCCTGAGGTCTCTTCCAACCCTAATCTTCTATGATTCTACGCAAAAGCAAGCCTCCCGCCTGAGAGGAGGCCTCCCCGCCCCACAGAGGAAGCAGCCCTAAACATATCTGAATTATGGCTTTATTCTGCTTCCTCTTCAAATCAGTGAGTAAACTCAGGCCTGTCACCTTTGTCTTTTGTACCGGTAATTACAAACTTCCCACTTTTTATCACTGAGAGGCAGCGTGGCTAGAATGCTGGGCTAAGAGTCAGGAGACCTCACTTCTAGGCTCACTGCTACCATCACTGACCTCGTGACTTTGAGAAAATCACTTCCCCTTTTTTCTCCCTCCCACTCTTTGTCCTTTCCTGGTAGAGTGCAAACGCATTGGGGGAAGAAACTGCTTCTTATTATGCATTTATATAGTGTCCAGTGTAATCTCTGTTGGCACTGTTGCAGTTCAAATAAATAATGATCACATCAATTGCAATAGCTCCTCCTAAAATAAACTGCATCACCGCAACTGCCTGGCTCCATGCTGCTGTTTCTCCTTTAGTAACATTCAGGGCTGATCATTTTATACCAGTTTTTGTTTTCCCTTAGGCAGGCACTGGAGAAATGGAAGAAGCATTTTTCCAGCTTTACCAAGAATTCACACATCTGCAGGATTTATGTGCAAAGCAGGCTGAGCTGCTGAAGAAGTTGATGGTGAAGAAAGAACCAATGACCGGTAAGGGGCACAGCTTCGGTTTGTGCTGGTTACAATTTCTGCCCCCCTAAAGGAGGTGTGGAGCTCAATCAGACATGAGTTGACATCCCTTATACGTGGATTCTGCACATAGCTGGTATGAGGGAGCACATTTTGTTGAGGCAGTTGCTTATGCTGTGTTGGATGGAAAATGGGAACTACCCTATACATCGTAATAAGGATGTTGAATATCGAGCAGACGGTTAAGGTAAGAATCATGCTTGAAATCCTCAGAGGACTCACGGCACATGCAGCGTCTTTTAGAGTATGTGTACTCAGGAGCTGGTGGTGGTCTCAAATTGCAGTGGGGGAGGTTTAGGTTGGATATCAGGAAACACTATTTCACTAGAAGGGTGGTGAAGCACTGGAATGTGTTACCTAGAGAAGTGGTGGAATGTCCATCTTTAGAGGTTTTTAAGGCCTGGCTTGACAAAGCCCTGGCTGGGATGATTTAGTTGGCGTTGGTCCTGATTTGAGCAGGGGATTGGACTAGAACCTCCTGAGGTCTCTTCCAACCCTGATCTTCTATGAGTCTATGGCTCATCCATCCACATAGGATGACCACAAATCTCGTTTTGCCCAGGACAGTCCCTTTTTTAAGCCCTGTCCCACCTGTCCTGACTTTCTGGGCAAAACTGGGCATTTGTCCCATTTGCTCTTGCCAACTGATCATCCGGGTTGTAAGCTCCTTGGGGGCAGGATCTGTCTTTTTGTTCTGTGCTTGTCCAGCACTGGGTTCCTGGTCTGTGACTAGGGCCCCCCGCCCATCAGGTGCTACCGTAATACACCAAATAAATAAACCTCACCACAGAATGCAATGCACATGTCTTTAACAGTGCTTTCTATAACGTAAGCATATTACAGAGTGACCAGACAGCAAATGTGACAAATCGGGACAGGGGGTATGGAGTAATAGGAACCTATATAAGAAAAAGACCCCAAAAATTGGGACTGTCCCTATAAAATCGGGACATTTGGTCACCCTATACATATAGCAATATGTGTCTGTATATATTAGATTAAAAAAATTTCCAAAACAAGTCACTGCACTGCACACACTTCTCCCTCTGGGGAAAAGACGAGAGAACCCACCGGTGAGAGAAGTTAGTCAGATTGCTTAATGCAATACTGGGAAGTGCTAAGCTATTCAGAGCAATGTGGCTTAGTGCACAGAACACTGGACTGGGACTCTGTAGATCTGGATTTTATTCACTGGCCCACTGGGCGATTGTGGGCAAGCCACTTCTCCATTTTACTGGCGGGCAAGCTGAGACACAGAGAGGCGAGTGACTTTGTTCTCCTTTGTAAACTGCTTTGAAATGTGCTGATGAAAGAGCTAGGTGTGGTATAAGAATCTAGATAGCATAGACTAGAACGTACCTATCTCAAAATTCTTTTCTTCCCTCTCTCACACTTCCTGGTTTGCTGGAGAAATCCCAGCATGCATCAACCTGTGACCTCACTGACATCATTCATTCTACAAGACGCAAAGAAAAAAAAACCCATTCTCTGAGAAGACTTTTGTCATTTTTCCTGAGTTCAAAGCAAGAAGGGATTTACTAAGATTCAAGGCTATTTTTGCCTGTGATCTTAGCTACCAGGCAGGCTTATTTGCATTCGTGTGCTGATATAGGGCCCTTACAGTTGTTCCATAACTAAGCAAAGTGAAGAATGGTAGATGGGATTGCCTTGATCTTCCTGCTCAGGAGCAGCCTGGTGAGATGAGGGGGTAGCCATGTCTGCTGTATAGCCAATGTCCAGTAACCAGTGTTTGTTTTACAGGGCTATGATTCACAAAAGGAGAATGACACCATTGGGGAGGGGGAAATGCAAACAAAAACAATGACCTCCTTTCAGTCTCATGAGTAACTGGCCTCACTGTTTTCTTTTCAAGACATGCCAATTTCGATGCCAATCCAGTGCACAGACGACGGGGGGTTAGCGCAGTCAGAGAGACTCTTCTTCAAACAGCAATTACCAATGGTTCCCTGCTCCACCCTTCCCAACCCAGCAGTTCCTACACGGCCCAACGCCGCAGTTCTTTGCAACCAGCCACAAGATGCAGACACTGTTTCTCGTTTTGACATTAAATACCCCCCGAGTGCAGCAAACAACAGCGTGTTAAGCTGTGCCAAGGGGAAGGCAGATTTCTCAATAACACTTTCCAGCCAGAACCACCACAAGCCGCACGTGGGCAAGAAAGCGGATTGTGACACGCTGTTGAAAAATTATATGATGTTTCCTGCCGTGAACATGGACAAGGAAAAATCCACAGACCCTCCCCTTGCTACCCTAAATCCAGTGGATGTAGGCTCCTTCCCCAGTTTCTTGGATCTTTATGAAGCACCACAAGATTTACAGACGGAAAGTACTTCCCTTCAAGCAGCAGAAAGTAAAGTTCCTATAGAAATACGAGGACCCACGCAGGTACAGTAGATAGTTACATAACAGGATCTATTATCTGTATTACTATAATTCTGGACCAAGCCCCATTGTGCTAGGAGCTGTACAAACATGGAACAAAAAGACAGTCCCTGCTTAAGTACTTTTATCGCTCCTTTTACTATAATGTCTGAGCACCTAGCAGTTTTCAACATAGCTATCCCCACCACAGCCCGGTGAAAGAGGGAATTATTATTAGTTCCATTTTAGCCCCAAAGTCTGTGGAGAGCAAAGATATAAATCCTGGTCTATCAAGTCCCAGACTGGCCCCCTAATCACGTCACTATTCTCTTTCTTCAATAGATTGTCGGATTTGCCATACAGCAGCAGCCCCCCAAACTTTTTGCCAGCACGACCCAATTTTAATGATTTTTTTCCTTCCGGGACCATAGGCACCGAGTTTTAGTTTTCCCCGGAGATGCTCCACCCACTCTCCGCCCCGAAGGCCCCGCCCCCACTCCACCCATTTCCCCAAGGCCCCACCCTTGCTCTGTCTCTTTCTGCCCCTGCTCCACCCCCTTCCCCACGACCCCGCCCTCGCTCTGCCTTTTCCCACTCCTCCTCGAGGCCCCCACCCACTTGCTGCTCTCCACCCTCCCCCAATCCCTTTACTGAGCTGCCGATCAGCTGGTTCATGGTGCCGCCAAACAGTTGATCGGCAGCGGTGCCACTGAACAGCTGAGCTGATGGGTGCTGAGCACCCCCTAGAAAGCACTGCTTAATTTGTGTCAGGGTTGAGCCCCGGCACCTCTCGGCTTGGCAGTTCATAGCCCCGGCGTCTCTGAGCTTGCTGCATCAGTTATGAATGTAAAAGAAATTGCTTGAGTCCAGCACCTAATTGCTGGAGCCCTGGCACCTCTTTTGTTACAAATTAAGTACTGGGTGCGAGGACATGCTGCGTGGAGCAAACTGCTGTCCCCCACACGCTAGGGAGCCGGGGCACCATCTGCTCATGGCCCAACTCCATTTGGGGTCACGACCCACAATTTGGGAAGCACTGCCCTGTAGGATCTGATGATTCACCCATCCGATCTAGCATCACATTTTTAAGGGGAAGTGCTGGATTCATCACCCCCAAAAAATTACTCTCCCCCATACTGTACCTAGCCAGTTGTATAACTCTGGCCCTGGTTACACTGGCACTTTATAGCGCTGTAAAGCTGTCAGGAGTGCTATAACTCACTACCCGTCCACACTGGTGAGGCACGTAGAGCACTATAACCTCAGAGTTATAGCGCTCCTGGTAATCCACCTCCGCATGGGGAATAAGGGCTGTAGCACTCCCGCTGTAGCGCTACGGCGAGAATGTGGACACCCACTGCACTACAAGTGATCTCTTGAGATGCCTGGAGCCATTTAAGGCAATTGACGTCTCTTTCCTTTCTTTTGAACTCGGCTGGAGGAATGCGGAAGTATCTCTTTAGAGTTTCTCTCTTAACTCGGCAGATAAGCAATGTAAATGTTTAAGGAGGGAGCCTGTGTGAAAACAAAGCCTGCTAATCTTCTCTGTGAATGGACACGCGCTGACAGGCTCTCAGAAGGTCGGAAAAACCACTCGCTCTCTCCCTCCCCATACACACAACACGTCCCCCCTCACCCCTCTCATTTGAAAAGCATGTTGCACCCAGCTCAATGCTGGGATACCTGCCCTAATGCACTGCTCCCAATGCTGCCTGAAGTGCCGCAAATGTGGCCACGCTATACTGCTGGCGGGTGTCAGTGTGGCCATGCTATAGTGCTATCCCTATAGCTGTATATGAGGACAGCTATAACCAATACCACTATAATCCTGTAAGTGTAACCATGGCCTCTGTACGTATAGGGAGCAATTCTTCCCTGAGCCTTGGGGCATCCAGTTAATGCCCTGAGCATGAGATCTGATAGCCTTGCTGTAACACATCACCATAAAGGTTGTCTTTGCTCATAAATTCACCAAGCCCTTTTTAGGTGACAGCCCATTTGCAAGTACTCTTGGAGGATCTAATCACCTTCATTTCCCTTCCCTGGGGCATTTCTCTCTCTGCTACTGCCCACCTCCTTCTCTAAACAGTCTAGAATATTGTCCAAACCCCAACAAACACTGAGGGACCCTGCCATCCCTTTCTCCCCCTCAGAGGGACCCACCTAGCACTCTAACTCCATCGTACTTATAACGAAGCCATATTAAATTCATTGGCAGGGCTTTGCCGCTTACCCCGTATTGATATTTTCCTTCACAGCCTCTTGCAAAGGACTTCATCCAAAGCCTTTTGAAAAATAGATTATTTGGTCCATCTAGGGTAAGTGCTTGGACCTGGTCTCTTGGGCACGCTGCAAATGCATCTAATATCCCCACTAGCCATTTTCAAAGGCCGGGACACCCTATCACCAGCCTGGGACAACACTCTGCCACGTCCAATTATAGCCTTTACCTCAGGGCCCCGTTTATCCTTCAGCCCACGCACACTCAAAAAGGAACGTGGAACACCAGACCACCACAAAATACTAGGCTAGGTCGACACTAATAAAGCTCGGTTGACCCAGCTGCGTCCCTCAGGGGTGTGAAAAATCCACACTTCTGAGTGACACAGTTAAGACAACTTAACCTCCAGTGTAGGCAGCGCTGAGTTGATGGAAGAATTCGAGCTGCCGCCACTTGCTGTAAGTGGATTAACTATAGTGACCGGAGGATCCTCCCCGTCGCTTTTGGTGAGGGTCTACACTGGTTCTGCTGCTAAAGCATTCTAAGTGTAGACACAGTCTTAGTCCTGTTCTCAAGCTGGACTCCAGGAGCTTAATGCCCTCCCTATGTATTTCCCAGTCTAGAGTAGTCTGCAGGATTGGCTTGCCCTCTCGCCGCTCTCTGCTAGAGCCCCAAGAGAATACGACTCCCAGTCCTCTCCTAGTCCCAGGATTCCTCACGGAGCAGGGACCTTGTTTATATCCCAGAATTGGGACTCATCAAACCCAATCCCTTGATGCTGTCAGCTGGGTCAGTTGTTTCCCGGCACATGCTTTCTGGGTTCTTCTCAAGAACGGGGCTGGCTGCTCCCCAGTTCCTCCTGGGCTCTTACAGACCCATGATAAGTTAGAGGCATTTTCCCCTTCATAGATTCATAGATTCCAAGGCCAGAAGGGACCCTTGTGATCATCTAGTCTGACTTCCTGGATAATGCAGGCCAGTGAACTTCCCCATAACACTTCCTAGAGCAGATTTTTTAGAAAAATGTCCAGTCTTGACTTAAAAAGTGGCCTGTGATGGAGAATCCAGCATGATGCCTGGGTCATTTGCACCCATGGTACTGAGGGGAGTTAGGCACCCATCTTCCTGAAGCCCCTTTTGAAAATCTCAGCGATTATCACTTAAATTAATTTTATATAACAGTAGGATTTAGAGACCCGAATCAAGAATCTGGGCTCTGACACAGGGTAGTGCTGACTTACTCTAGAGACTACACTGTAAACAGACCTCACACAACTCCTGCATAGATTCAGCACCATGTGTTTGTTCAAGTGCCTGTCTCTCACAATAGAAGGCTTTTTACCTTCTCCCCACCGAAGCAAGGCAAGATCTCTCCTAGCCTCTCTGGTCCAGCCATCTCCTCCCCTCTGTCTCTCTTTTGAACTGTCCCCTGTTGACAAGCTAAATCATATTGTTTAACCATCCAGTCCTTAACCACTTATTGCCTTTCATTGGCCCATGTGGGGATGCTGGCAGATGGAGGAGTCCACCTTAGGCTACGCACCTGCGGTCACAGCTCCATTGTGCAATGCACAGTTCAAGTCCATAGTAAAAAGAAATAAGACCTTACCTCATTAGCCTCCATTAAGCCCCTCCTCCAAAAACTCGCACCGAAAGGCCTCTGGTTTCCTGAGACGCTGCCTGTCATGCTGTCCAGTATTGTCCGATTGCTTCCTTCTGCTCCTCCTTCTGTCAGTATGTCTCTTGTCAGATTGTAAACTCTTTGTGGGCAGGGACCGTC
Source organism: Dermatemys mawii (assembly GCA_007922305.1). Classification (NCBI taxonomy): domain Eukaryota; kingdom Metazoa; phylum Chordata; order Testudines; family Dermatemydidae; genus Dermatemys; species Dermatemys mawii. Next base: position 1,371,658 of record ML677378.1, read on the forward strand.
GCCTTGTTCTGTATTTGTACAGCTGCTAGTGCAATAGGGGGCTGGTCCGTGAGTAGGGCTCGCAGGTGCTAGGGGAGTACAAATAACTAATAATGGCAAGACACAACAGATAGATGAAATATACAGGTGATTGTTGGGCCAGGGGGATGGGGAGTTGATTGTAATACAAGCATGTTTTTGCATCATTTCTTTTCACTTTTCTAAAACCGGAGATCTCGTTATAATTACACTATTAATAGTAACTGCTTAGGATAGTCAGCACTGAATCGAGGGTGGTGGTTGTTTTTAAAGAAGGCAAAAACTGGACATGTCTTGTAAAACCCAAATGTGCCTTATCAGTACTTCATAATAAAGCAGCGAAAAGGAAATTACAGAGCTTTCCAACTGACCTTTCACGAAAGCCCTTTTATCACATCCCAGCTTTGGCAGTCTCCAAGGGGGAAGCGATGGGCAACTTGAGATGCTCAAGTGCCATAAATAACTGGGATGGGAGGGGATCTCGTCCAGGGGTTTCTGACGGCATTAATGTGCGAAACAGAGGAGCTGCTGACAAGGACATATCAGAGTCTACAATTTGGGACACAGCTGGAGAGATTCTGCTCTGGGTCTCTCAGGAGGTGCAACCTTTGAGGAGGGGCAGGGGCAAAAGCTGCCTTTAAACCACATTTGCACCTTCTGCATTCTGGCTGCTGCAAGGGTTGGCATGGCCGTGGGGTAGGTTAGAGCAGTCCTGGGGCTGCTCTGTCTTAACAACAGCTGTATTGCTAAGCACTGCAGCCACCCTTCCTCCTGCACTGGCCCAAGCACACCTGATACACTGTGAAACAATGTGGGCAGCATAGGGGCATAGCGGTTAGCTCTAAGGTGGTCCTGCGTAGGGGAATTCCCTGGAGACCAGTGTAATCTCTTTATATTGGTCCCGGAGCAGGGAGCTGCAGCAGAGGCCAGCTACTGGTCAAGCACAATTTCCGGACAGCGGTAGCTATTTTTAAACAAGAAGCCAAGACTGATCATGGGAATTAAAGACCCCGCTAAATAAACATAGTTAAAAGCCAAACACAACTAATACCCCTGTCTTGGTTAACCCAGTTCTCACTCTTTCCCTTTAATAATTTTCTAGACTTCCTGGACTCCAGGATGGGTGGTAGAAGACAGTCCACTTGGTCACCCCGGGGATTCTGAACTCCAAGGATACTCTGCTTACACAGACCTGTGACTTTTGCCAAGTCATTTGCTCAGCTGAGGAAGCAGCACAAGGAGACTATTACAAGCACCTCATATCGAATAGGATTGGTATCATCATGTACTTGTAACCCAGCTTACAAAGGATGGCTCCCTGCCCCCTTTAGTGGCTGGACAACGTAAGGGTTTATAAGCCTGCTGCAGAGCTGTTGGAATAAGTGACTTCTTGACTCAGTGACTGAACTGAAATATTGGGAGCGGGGGGAGACTTTGGTTTGGGTTGACCCTCGGCCCCCAGACTTACTCTATCCCAGACAAGATCGGCCCCCAAACTTGTCCTTTCCTCAGTGGTCTCATGGTATCATCCACTAAAGGGGTTCGCCCTGCCTGCTGGCAATACAGCAATGCACACAAACCCGGCCTTCTTTTGTACTCTTGTTTCGTACATGGACTGCACCGCGCCTTCGTATGTGGGGAAGGTACTTTGTAATATAAGTGACACTAGAAACCCCTCTCCCCTGCTGCACCGGGAAATGGAGTCTTGGAGAAGCAGGAGGCCTTCTCCTGGCAAATGCAGTCGATGGGAATGTCTCAGCATCATAAGCCCAAATGAGTGGGAGTTTTGAAGCCACTAGCACTGCCCCTACTGAAGTCAATGGATAGGTTTAATGGGAGTTGAGTTCGAGCCAATATGAGTTCAATGGGAACAGTGTTAAGCCAATCCTGAGCTCTGCTGAAAATCCTACTGTGGAGTAGGATGGCCAGACAGCAAGTGTAAAAAATCGGGACGGGGGAGTGGGAGGTAATAGGAACCTATATAAGAAAAAGACCCAAGAGACGGGACTGTCTTTATAAAATCAGGACATCTGGTCACCCTACTGTGGAGTACTGAGGACTGTATTGGAATTGCAAGCTATCCCTTTAAGAGTAGGCACCACGGAGAGGGGGTGTTTCCTGGTAAATGGTGGTGTCTGTTATTTTGATGCCATATTAAGAACTGTGGAGGAATTCTGAGGAACGCTTACAAACTTAGACAGGGCTCTAAAGAGATTGCAAAACTGTGGTTGTAGAGTTCACACAGAGAAACGGGCTTCGTTCCCAAGTCAGATTACGTAGGGGGGCGGAAGAGGTACATCCATTGAAAGTAAGACGTAGGCTGTTTCTTTCGATGCTGATTGTCTCTGATTGTCCCTGTAGAGCCCTTAGCCTGAGAACAAGACCAGGAAAACAACTCTTCACCCACTCGTAAAGTGACAGCTTGCTATTCCAGTACAGTCCTCAATACCCCACACCTCCCCTGTCATTCCAGGACACAACATGAATCCAGAGTAGCAGGTTAAATTTATTTGGCATTGTAGTGATGGGACGACTCACCCCTGCAGTGCATCCTGCTGGCTGTCTGGGAATTAGCTCTTTTCCAGCCCGAGCGCCCTCTGCAGGCTGGTGCCTTGCCTGTCGCTGGCCCCCGTGTCCCTGCAGGACCCCAGTGCCCCTCCATCTGGGGTGGTGCCCCCTGGCAATACCCCCACAAGCTCTCTGGGCCTCCCCTCCCCGGGGAACCCCCAACCCATTATCCCCACCTTGCATCATTCTATGGCTACTGCCAGTTAGCATCTCACCCCTGTTCCCTGGGGCAGACTGCAGTGTAAAAGCCACTCATCATAGGCAAGGGGGCAGGGTTTGGACCCTGCCTTTCTCTGCAACCCAGTACTTTTCAGGTCTTCCTCTCAGGCCACCGCATGGGAGGTCACCAGGCCTGAGCTCCCCAGCTCAGCCTGCCCCTCCCCCAGCACTGCTCCACCCTCAGTACCCTTTGCTCCTTCAGGCAGCTAGGTCCATCTACCTCTAAGGCTGCAGGGAGATTCTTCTCCCCAGCTCCTCCCTGAGCCCTTATAACCGGGCCAGGTGTGGCCCACCTGTGGCTACTTCCCCAATCAGCCTAGAAGCCCTTACTTTCAGCCACAGCCTTCTCCAAGGGCTGGCTTTTAACCCTTTCAGGGCTGGAGTGGGTAACCACCCCACTACCATTTTACATATTGGCCTGGATTCTAGTCCTACTGAAATCCATGGTAAAACTATCAGTAGTTCCAGTGGGATCAGGTCTGGGTTCATTCTCCATCTAAAGTGCCTGTTCATGCTGGCAAAGAGAAAATAGTATCTACTTCTCCTCCCAGAAATGTAACCTCTCCAATAAAGGAATGTCTGAGCTTGTTAATTTCTCCTAAACCGTGTTCTGCCATGCGCTGGTGGCAACCAGCCTCTTAATCACCCTTGTAACTTAAAAAAGAACAAGAAGAGAAGAACTTATACTGAGCTGGACTTCTAAGTCACCAACACAAGGGGCGCTAATTAAACTGGACATCCATTGCACATAAAGCATCTAGCCTTTTCTCCTGATCTGATGTGCCATTAAGTCTCTGACATCTGGCACCAAGCGTGGACGCAGCAGAGATTCTGGATGAAAGTGGGTGTCTACGGTGATAGATGACATTAGTGCCACTGTGACTTATACAAATGCCAAGTTATATTTCTAATTGATCAAAATACCCAGGCTTTTCTTAGGGGAGATTAATGACAGCTTTGGGTTATTTTAGGTGTGAGTCATTGATCACAGGAGCTTTTTCCACGCAGAGATCTACAGCTTCTTAACGTACATCACAGCTTTGCGCCTTGATACCCCTGACTTCTGTGGAGTTACACTGTTTCACAGCAGTGTGAGAGGAGACTTAGGCCTATCATTTTGCCGCAGGCCAATCAACAGTCCAGTTACTAGGACTCTGCTAAGCCTCCTGTGTTCACTCATTAGCATCTGGACAAAAGTCTTATATTTTTTCCCCTTTCTGTTTGCTTCGGAACCACATCCAGAAGAAATGGCTTCAATCTTCCCCCTGCTCCCCACAATTCTCTGCAGCTAGGCTACTCCAGCTAATAATGAGAGGACAGCATTTAATTATGCTCCTGTGTGGTCCTCAGAATATTCACTCAGCGCTGAGTTGCTGGAAGCAATGTATCAGAAAGACAGCACAGGGAGAGTGGCCCTATATTTGGTTGGTATGAAGTTCTAGCTTGCATCAGGTCGGGAAGCTGAGAGTTTGCCGGAAGGAAAAGACTAGATCTTTTCTGCTTGGAAAGCCAGTGTAGCAAATTTTATTATTAATAATAATAAAGTACAGATGGATTTTTTTAGGAACTAAGCACGTCTTCAGTGTATTGCTGATCGACAATCTCTTTTACATAAAGAGATAGTATATGATGCTATAACAGTGAGGAGTGCTTGGAGCATTTGTGTTGTGTAAGAGTCGATACCAGTGTGTGTCTGTGTGAGGCTGTGTTGCATCTGTGGGGTACCACATGGGTAGTTGCACTGAGTGCATCTTTGGATACTGTGCTAACAGCACATTTCTCTCCTTTCTGAGTCTCTGATTCAGCAAGGTACTTAAGCATGTGCCTAACTTTAAGCATGCGAGTGGCCTCACTGACTTCAACAGCGTTTACTCACAGGTTTATAGTTAGTCATACGCTCCCCTACATGATTGAGTCACAGCCTAACCCCCGCTCCAAGGGCCATAAAAACTAGCTTTATGTTTTTGATCATACTTTGTTACATTTTTAAAGGTCATGTTGTAAGGAGCAGTTAGTCAGCCCGACTAGGCAGATGGTCCACACTGACATCAGAACTTTTAAAAAAAAATCTAGTGCTTTTCATTGGCATGAAAATTCCTTTGCACCTTAAATAACCTTAAATTCAGCATGTGTGTCTGAACTGCAGAGGGAGTAGGTGGCGTCTCAGTCTAGTGGGCTGTGTTGAGCTCACTGAAATGGATGTGGTGTCACCTCTGAGTAAGCATGTGTTGGCTGATGTTCGCAAGTTCAGACGCTGCATAGGATGGGCAATAGCCCCCATAAGATTTTATTTTTACTACTGAATTTATTAGGGATTGACTTACCCTGTGGCGCCTCCTGCTGGTACGTACAGAGAATTAGCTTGTCCAGCATCTGGAGCGCCCTCTGCAGGACAATGTCCCACTTCCTGCTGGCTCTGTGTCCCTCCTTGGACCCCAGTGCCCTCTTCCCTAGGGTGCTGCCTCCTGGCAGTACTCCCACAGTCTCAGGGTCTTCCCTCCCTGGGGAACCCCCACCTCCTATCCCCACCTTGCCTCAGTCTAGGCAACTGCCAGTCACCACTTATCCCCGTTCTCTGGGGCAGACTGCAGTGTAATTGCCACTCATCACCAGCAAGGAGGGTTGGCCTGCTGCCTCTACCTACTCATGGGCTGTACCCCTTTTTTGGGCCATCCTCTAGGCTCTGCAGCCTGGGGGTTTCACGCCAGAGCTCCCGCCTCCTCACAACCTTGCTCCACTCCAGGTACCCTGTCAAGCTTCCCAGCAGCCAGGCCTGTCTTCCTCCACCACTAGAGGAGACTGTCTGCCAGACCCCTGCCTCTCAGCCCTGTTATAAGGGCCTGCCGGTCTGTTTGGGGCGTGGCCACTCAGCTGAGCCTGCTTTCTCAATCAGCCTGTGTGCTTGCTTGCTCCCAGCCACAACCCTTTCCTGGGCTGTTTTAAGCCCTTCTACTGGGAGCGGGGTGACCACCGTGCTCTATGGATACTATTACTTACAAGGGCTAATGCAGAAACAAGCATGTGCACTCCCTGGCAATCATCTAACCAACTGGGAATGTTGTTGTGGATACATTTCTCAGGTCTTAGTCTTAGTGGGAAGGTGAGCTTCTTGGCTTTCCCATAGCATATAATTTATATTAGAGCTGGCCAGAAAATGCCATTTTTCCCCTCACAGAAAATATCAATAAAAAGAAGTCATTGAAATTTGCAGTGGAAAATATCAGCTTTTTGTCAGCATTGTGAAACTTAATTTGTTTTTCATTTTTTGCTAATTTTCTGATGAGAAATGAAAAAAATGTCAGCTAAAAAAAGGCTCAGAAGTGGGGGTTTTGGGTGCTGAAAATGTTTTTCTCAGCTTTCCAACAAAAAGTCAAACATTTTCAAGGCGCACGGACAGCATATGCAACATTTTTCGTTTGCTCAAAACCCCCATTTTTCTGTTGGTAAAAAAATGTCAAAGGAAATTTTTTGACCTGCCTGGTTTATATCCTTGTTAGTTCACAAGATGTGCCTTGAAATGGCCACCGGTCACTTAAGAACATAAGAACGACCATACTGAATCAGACCAAAGATTCATCCAGCCCAGTATCCTGTCTATCGACAGTGGACAATGCCAGGTGCCCCAGTGGGAGTGAACCTAACAGGTACTGATCAAGTGATCTCTCTCCTACCATCCGTCACCCCCTCTGACAAACAGAGGCTAGAGACACCATTCCTTACCCATCCTGGCTAATAGGCATTGATGGACTTAACATCTATGAATTTATTCAGTTTTCTTTTAAGATCTTGGATCAGACAATAATGTACACCTCAAAACATCCTGGGCCAGTCCACTCCTGCAGTCAGGCCTCAAACATCTGGTGTTTTTTTGTGACTTGAACAAGGATCTCTTGTTGAATATGGCCCAGATTCAGACAAGCCTTCAAGTGATTGGATAATCCCATCGCTATTCAGCAAAGCAAATATGTCTCAGGTCTTGGCTGAATCAGGCCCTAGGGACCAAAGCTATCAAACTTATTTAATTGTGTCCCCCTCAATCAAATGATGGTTGCCAAGCATGCAAGTGTGGCAGAATGCAGAGAGAAGGAGAATATGTAGATCCTCAGAGCTCTGTCTGGGACTAGACTCCCTCAGGGTTGGGGGAATTGTTTTTCATTTGTTATAATCCACACCCATTAAGTTTCCATCTGAGTTAAGTTTCTTCCCTGAGGGCTTGATCCTAGACTCTCATTCAAGTCCATGGAGAAACACCCACTGATTTGACTAGTGCAGGATCAAACCTTTAGTGATAGTAACATTTCCCCCCCTGCTTTCATACAAATTTACATCCTATATATACATGCTCGAGGAATTCTTTTTGGGAAGATCAATGGCCTCGGTTATACAGAAGGAGGTCAGACTAGAGATGATCACAATGGCCAAGTCTGGCCATAGAATAGGAATCCTTCAGGTTGCTACAGTTGCTATCCATTTCAAAAGGCATGATGCCTGCTTACTGCACTGTCTCAGACCCATTTCCGAAAACAGCTGGGAGTTTGTTAATTTAAGGATATCACATGAGAGACCTTGAATGACACAAACATAATAGTACACCTTGCATGCATTCAGAGGCCAAAGACTAAGTGCTAATGTAACTGCCTAACAGCTGATGTATATTACTCATATTTAAACAATGGTTTATGATTTTATTTTGGTTTCTGAGGGGGAAAAATATATAAACATATTCCATGATTCTTTTCCACAAACTAACTGAACCAGGGCAACTGAGACTCATATAGTTATGGTGACCAAATATGGTCCAAAGTCTGTTCTCTGTTACTGACCCTGGTATCAATCTGTAGTAAATCCATTACAGTCAATTTCTACTCTCAGTTATGTGCATAATTGAGAATAGAAATTTCCCCTCTTGGTTTTATGTAGACAAAAGCTAA
>ML677378.1:1389393-1440295 GCA_007922305.1 Dermatemys mawii
CCCCCCCGGCCCCCATTGCAGGGAGCTGTCCAGGTGCGCTCACCTTGCGCGGTGTGTGTTTTAAGGGGAGACCAAATCCCCCCTCCCACTTTGTGTCTCCCCCCTCTGCAGACAATTGTCCAGATGCACTTATCCTGCGGGGGGAGGATACATAGCTGCAACACCTGGGGGGTAAGGGGAAACCAAGCCCCCTCCCATAGATGCTGGAGCTAGGGATCGGGGGTCCTGCAGCACCCCCTGGCTTGAAATGGATTCCACTATAGACAGGGCTAAGGGCTTGATTCAAGGGCTCTCTGCACCCCCATTATACACATTGTTCCAGCCCCCTCCCCCCTGCTCTCCTCTCCCTGCCTGCAGGGAGCTGTCCAGATGTGCTCACCTTGAGGGAAGGGGATATACACAGTTCCTCCCCCTGGGAAATAAGGGGAGATCAACTCCCTCCCTCCTCTCCCTGCCCCCATCTGCAGGGAGCTGTCCACAAATCCCTCCCTGCCCACAGCCCACCCCTTCCCTACTGCTCAGAGCTGACCAGATGCTCTCACCTTGTGGGGTGGGGGCTGTATATTCAGCTACTGCTCCTGGCTGAGCGGGGAGACTAAATTCCCCCTTTCCCTTTGCAGACAGCTGTCCAGATGCAATTATTGGGTGGCGGGGGAGATGCATAGCTACTGCCCCTGGTGGTAAAGGGTAACCAAATCCCACCCCTCCTCTTCCTCCTGCCCCCATGCAGGGAGCGGTTCAGGTGCCCTCACCTTATGGGGGAGGGGTTACATAGCTACTGCCCCTCAGAGAGCTGAGAACTGTCCAAACCCACTTACCATGAGGGGTGGAGTGAGGGCAATGCACAGACAATGCCCCAGGGAATCTAAGGGGCCCAGTCCTGCCCCCCAGCAGCGTAGAACCATCCGGACACTCTGACCTTTGGGGTGAGGGAAAACAGCCTGGCCACTGAGTTGTAAGAAGAACCCATTTATTCCCCCCGCAGCCTTTTGAGGCAGCCGAGTGGAATCCAAATACTCTCACCAGTTGGCACTTGGCTTCCTTTTGTAACTAAACAGGTGGCTTTACATACAATGGCTGAGTTTTTGGGAGCCATATGGGCCAATGCCGAACGAGCTTCCGCAACACAATGAGGCAGTCCGGTATGGACAACACACAGAAGGATTGCAAGCTGGAGGCTTGATATCAGCTGGCAGTGATGTTGTGCTGGGGTAGAGGACTAAGCTTTCCTGGGGTGGGAGGGATAGTTCAGTGGTTTGAGCACAGGCCTGCTAAGCCCAGGGTTGTGAGCTCAATCTGTGAGGGGGCCATTTAGGGATCAGGGGCAAAAATCTGTTGGGTGATTTAGTTGGGGGTTGGACTAGAACCTCCCAAGGTCCCTTCCAACTCTGATATTCTGTGAATTGTAGTTTACTATAACGACTGAAAGATTACTGATGTCTTATTTCTCTCTTGCACAATGTGTGTGTGTGTGCACATGCGTGAGGGAGGATGGAGGAAGAGAGAATGGGAGACATAGATTTTCAATAAATGTGTTTTTCCCCCCTCCTCATCCTGTATCTTAACGATATTATAGGTGGGATTTTCAAAGCAGCTTAGGGGAGTTTGGCACCTATTTCCCATCCAATTTTTCTGTTAGTTATCAGGTTTGTAGTGATGTGTATTGAAGGGGTGGGAACATAGCGGCTGTTGGCTTTATAATAATGATTCAATAGCGTTGTGATGTATTTGTGTTACAGGAGCACTCCAAGGCCCCAGATCACTAGGCAACGTACAGATGCTTAGTAAGAAACAGACCTTGCCCTGTAGAACTTGCAGCCTGAATAGACAAACAGTGATAGGGGAAACAGAAGCACAGATAGGTGAACTAATCTGGTCAAGGTTACACACAGTGGCTGAGCCAGCAAGACAAGCCAGCTCTTCTGAGCACCAGTGCTGTTGCTTAGTCCTCAGCTGACACTGTCAGGCATCATGTCCCGCCCAGGGTAGAACAGGGAGGGAGGGAGGATTTGGGAAAGTAGGAAAGACTTCCTAACTGTAAGGAGAGTGTAGGGGTGGAACAGGGTGGCACGAGGGAGGTTGTGGAATCCCTGTCACTGGACTTTTTGAAAAACCGGTGGACAAATACCTGTCTAGTATACCAGTCCTTCCTCAGCACGGAGGATGGATCAGATGACCTAGCCCTACGTATCTATGATTCTGTCCCTTCCAATGTATAATAAAGTGACAATTTTTAACGTGCAAGCCGCTGTGTTTGTGGGCCTCTGATCTCCTTAACACACGTCAACTGAAGTCCTGACTTACAACAGCAAAGGCGATAAAGGCAGGTAAAAATTCCAGAGCAGGAGCAGAAGGGAAAATCTCGAACAGACAATACCAGCCTACAAATGCAAAAACAAAGGAGTTCACCAAACGGCCACTTGCCTCACCCTTAAAAGGCGGAGAAGCATCCTTCAGCTTGCAGAATTTTAGATTTTAGCATGGACATTTCATCCATTGCATTTGTTCAAGTTTCACACAATAAGTGATGTTTACCCCTATACACAGTAACAAGAAGTCTGTTTTTCTTTTCCCTTCCCCGAGCTAGGGATTTAGCCCTGGTTATAGGAGTTTCAGTTACAATTGTCCTGTTTGCCTCTCCCCATTATAATTATATGTGAATCAGCTATATTTTTCACATACTGTGACCGTTTTTTCCCCAACTCTCCATGAGTATCAGAAAAGTAACTTAAGGCCATTTGCTAGGCCAGGCAAGTGGTCCTGAAGACAGGATTGGAAGATGGACTGGTTTTAAGCTACTTTTACACTCCCCAGTCCTGGGGTCTGCCTGGCCCAACAGTTCCTTCCAGTAGCTGTGGACCATGAGGTGCAGAGATAATTATTAGTCATGTTTATTTCAGTATTGCCTCAGGGCTGTCTGAAAACAGGGGCTCCATTGTGTTAGGTGCTGTACAAATCCAGAGTAGTAGGCAATTTCTGCCCCAAAGAGTCCCTCTGCCCGTGCCCCCTTTCCTCCGGGAATGTCTCACGCCCTAGGATGAACATAAGAACTGGGTCAGACCAAAGGTCCATCCAGCCCAGTATCCTGTCCTCTGACAGTGGCCAATGCCAGGAGCCCTGGAGTGAGTGAACCTAACAAGTAATGAACAAGTGATCTCTTTTCTGCCATCCATCACCCACCTCTGACAAACAGAGGCTAGGGACACCATTCCTTACCCATCCTGGCTAATAGCCATTGATGGACTTAACCTCCATGAATTTATCCAGTTCTCTTTTAAACCCTGCATAGTCCTAGCCTTCACAACCTCCTCAGGCAAGGAGTTCCACAGATTGACTGTGCACTGTGTGAAGAACTTCCTTTTACTTGTTTTAAACCTGCTGCCAGGTAAGTCGACCTAAGATACTGCAACTTAAGCTATGCTATTTGCGTAGCTGAAGTTGCGTATCTTAGGTCGACCTCCCCCACATAGTGTAGCCCAGCCCTTAGGGTCTAGAATAGAAGAAATAATGGATTAGAAAGGGAGACTTGGACAAGTGTGGATTTGGACAGATGAGGATTACACTATGCTCTGCACATGCTGTAGAGAGCACCTTTCTTCCAGGGCTTCAAACTAATCATCCCTACTCAACTAGTTCACATGCGTGCTAGTTGTATCTGAGGTGCTTATATATCCCCACCGCTCTCATAGCATAGAGTAGAACCTCCGAGTTCTGAACACCAGAGTCACAAACTGACCAGTCAACCACATGCCTCATTTAGAACCGGAAACGCAATCAGGCAGCAGCAGAGACGGGGTGGGGAGTGGAAGCAAATTCAGCACAGTGCTGAGTTAAATGTAAACAACTATAAAAATAAAGGGGAAGCAGCATTGTTCTTCTGCACAGTCAAGTTTCAAAGCTGTATTAAGTCAACACTGAGTTGTAAACTTTTGAAAGAACAACCTTAGCGTTTTGTTCAGCGTTACGAACCACCTCCATTCCCAAGGCGTTGGTAACTCTGAGGTTCTACTGTAGTACCGTAAACATTGAATGTATGTATCCTCACAACACTCCTATGAGACAGTGAAGCACCTGTTATATACGAATGAGTAAGTGAGGGGCAGAGAGGCTAAAGGACATGCCAAAGGTCTCTAGCAGAGTAGGGACTTGGACCTAGGCTTCTTAAGTTCTAGGCAAATATCATTTCCCCCTGTGTGGGAATCCCTCCATCCTTGCTATACACACTTAATACCAGGTGTACCATGACTCAAGTATTAAAGACCTCTAGCCTACTGGCTCTCACCCCTGGTAGATTCAAAATAAGTCCTTTGACATTGTTGCCATTACACCACTGCAAATGCCTAACGCAAACACGTTGCACCAGTACAAATGGGATTGAAACTTACTCCAGTAAGTTGCACCGGGGAAAACACTGATTTACACAATTGCTGTGTATCTGTTATTATTATTTGTATTACTGTGGCTCCTAAAGTTTGAGTCATGTGATGAGGACCCCCTTGTGCTAGCCGCAGTACAAAGACAGAACAAAAGTCATTCCCTGCCGAAAGAGCTCACGGTGTCGATATGAGCGAAGAGGTCGACAGACAGACAGGGGAGTATAAGGAAACAATGAGACAATATTGGTCAGCTACGACAGGCAGTGGTCACAGCATACATAGCCTTATCTCACAGGGCGAGTTCCACTAGTGTAGCTACACCAGAGCACGCAAGCAAGGAACCAAACACAAAACCACAATACAGATGGGGCCTTGGTTAGGGCAGCTTGAAGGCTTGCATAAAGCAGCCAGCCAAAACTGAGAAACTGGGTTCCAGGAGTCCTGGCTCCCAGTCCTCTTCTCTAACTTTGAGGCATTCTTGAGAGATGCTAACTAAAGGTTGCAGATTATACATTGGAGAAAGAGGAGGATACCTTAGCTCCCAGACCTCAGTCAGTTCTTTCTGATTCTTAGTACCTCTCATGACCATGATCAAGTAGGTGGTAAAACACTAGTTGGGCATTTAGCCAGGCTGTGGATAACGGAGCGATTCCCCAGGAATACACAGGAGCACCATCTACGCTCGCCCAGATTTTTCCTGCATCCTGGCCCACCAGCGTCATCTGCACAGTTGCGTTCAGTGATCAGGCATAGTGGATCCAATCTACCGTCAGTACTGAATGCAGAAACGAATCATACGAGTATTTGATTTTTGCATTGAATTTGTCCTCCAAGTTCTGAGATGTAAATCATAAGAGGTGGTATTAACAAGGAAAGTGGGGCTGTAATTTTATAACATTGCATTTTGCAAAGTGATCAATAAGAAACCAAAATCTAATTAGCAGCTGCTTCTGGCAGCATCAACAGCAGTGACATGATAAATTGCAGCACTTTTGGGGCAAGGACTGTTTTTTGCTTGTCTTTCTACAGCGCCTGGCGTAATGGCGTCCTGCTCCCTGATGGGGGCTTATAGGCACTACTGGAATACACATCATTAGAAATAAGAATAATGGCACAGGGCCCAATTGTATTGTGCAACCATATAGGAAGACAATGGGTGAAAATGAGGATTGGTTTAAATGTTTCCATTGAAACTGTTTTTTGGTGGAAAATTGGGTTTTGGAGAAAACAATTTTTCAACATTTGTTTTTTTCTGCAGAAAAAATGGACTTTTAGTTGAAGAACTGAAACCCCCACAAAATTTCAGTTTGGAAATGCCATTATGGTGCCACATGGGAACTGTAGTCTGGGTGACTCATGCCCTCATTCTCCACTATTGGCCAGGGTCCCCTGGTCAGACTACATTTCCCATGAAGAGAATGAGTCTAAAGGTCATGTGATGGGAGCATGTGACTCAGAACTAGGCCTGCTGGGAGATATAAAAGGCAGCCTGAGCTCAGTTAGAGGGTGAGGTCTGTAGGGAGGGGGTTGGTTCCTGTAGGAGATAGATCCTGGTGTATCTTGAACTCCTTTGGTTTGGAGAAATGAAATTTGCCTTTGAAGGAAAGGACCTGAAAGCCTGCTTTTGTTGGGAATATTATTTGATGCACTGGCTGGTGGGTTGGCTCGGGGGCTTATTGGCAGTGCTTTAAATGCAGGTATAATTTTAGAAAATGGAAAGAGTATGTATCCATCCATGAAGGGGGTGTTGGCACCATTGTTCCCTCTCAGCTGTGTGCGTGTGTGTGCACATGGCAAAACACTGCACACACAAAAATTTGCACAGAAGTACAAAAATTTGCACAGAAGAAATTTTTTGTGCACACAGCCTATCAAAAATTTGCACAGCAGAAATTTTTTGCACACACAGTTTGTCAAAAATTAGAGGGAACATTGGTTGACACTAGCAGCTGCTTTGAAATGAGTTGGATTCTTGTTATTCTATATAAATGTTGGAGGGATTTTTTTTTTGAGAAAAGAGCTCTCTCTTCTCAATATCGGCTATGCCAAAACCTGAATTAATATCTCTTTTATTATGAATTATTTATATTACTTTATTTCCCCCAACTAGGATTGGGGCTTCATTGTGCCAGGCCCTGTACAAACACAAAATAATAGACAGTCCTTTACCTGAATTTTTTTCTACACAGCTTTTTATACTACCCTCATCACTGCAGTAGGTAAGCACCCAGTCCTGGTATATTAAGTGGTGTGGCCTAGTGGATGGAGACCTAGACTAGGTCTTAAGAGCCCTGGCTTCTGTTACTGGCTCTGCTGCCAGGTGAGTCACTTCCTCTTCTGGTGTAGCATGAGTGTAACGATGCTAATCTCCTTTGTAAAGCACTTTTACTGATAATGGGGAATTGAGGCACAGAGAAGTAAAGTGACTTGCTCACAGTAGTGCAGTGGCAGAGCTGGGAAGGAAGTTAGGTATCTTGAGTTCTTTATCTGATGCTGTAATCCTTCAAGTTGTGCTGCTTCCTCAAAGTTCTTGAAAGCTTTCAGTACCACGGAAGATGGACAGTTGGAACCCTGTCAGTTTAGTTTATCTTTCACATGTGTTTTACTGAGTAGGGCAGAATAGCCTGTGTTCTTAGATTATAAACCGTTTGGAGCAGGACACTTTGCCGTGTCTGTATAGTGCCTAGCAGATCAGGACTGCTGATCATCAGGACAGATCATCCAACCCAGAGCATGACCATAATATCCTTATTCAGTAGCAATATTCACACATCACATCACTGGTTGATGTTGGGAGAAATTTCCTGAGAAACTCTTTCCTTATTTGATTGATCCTGCTCTTTTTTTCTTTTCCCTGAAAGCTTTTGATGTTGTGTAAGCGAGAGAAATGGTTCCATACCCCCAGATAGCCAAGTTGGAATATCAATTAATTCTTCTCTAATGGTTTCCTTCCTTTCTTTGCCTGTTGATTGCTGAAGTTATCCACGTGAACAAGCAAGTCAGGCTTTGTTCAAGTCAATTTCATTTGTCCAAACAGGTATATTGTTTAATTTAAGGCTATATGTCATGTTTTCCATTCTGTTAGAAAAGGCCCAGTAAATCTGCTAGTGGAACTGGCCTCTTGGGCAAAAGAAGAAGTGCGATGAAGAAAAGCTGTGCGCACCAGCTGGCTGTTAAGGCAACTCTGGCCTTGCAATGCAGGTTGGAAAAGGTCATTCCAACAGGGAACAGCAGTCAGCCATTGTGGTCCACTGAGCCTGCCGCAGCATGGTAACTGAACTGTGCAATGAGGGATATCCATAGATTATAGCAACCGTCTGGCAGCTTTATAGTAGACAGACAAGCTATGCTGCAGCAGTGAGCATCCAAAGACATTGCAACATGGTGCTTGAGAGAGAAGCCTCATTTTTAATTTGATTAGAGATGATGGTTGAGACTCAGCATTTTTCTGCGTCTAGTGCAGGGTGTTGCAAATGACGAGCTAGAATGGACAATGTTTTCAAAATCGAGTGCCTGAAATTAGGCTCCTGAATTCATACTTGGGCATCTAGATAAAAACAATCTGATTTTCAGAGGTGTGGCGCATCGGCAAACTCCATGGACTTTGGCGGCATTTGTGGGCACTGAGAACTTTTGGAAATCAGGCTGCTTGTATTTAGATGCCCACCTATGAATTCAGAAGCCGAACTTAGGCACTCCTGGGTGAAAAATTTTGGCTGGCATCTTATGAAAACAGCAGAAAGTTGCTTAAAGAGTTAATAGGATCGGCTGCACACTGGTATTTTCCAAAGGTTTAGGCAAGTTTAATATTCCATTTTATGGAAACTGCTGCATCAGATGTTTATTTTAGGGAATCAGAAGGATGACAAACTTGTGAAAGCAGCAGGCACAAAGCCAAAAAGCAAGAAAAATCCATTCTGTTTGGATAATAGCAAATTCCCTGGCTGACTGCTATTCAAAGACCGACTTACTTAGCTCTAAGCATGTAGGCTTTGAGTTCTGGACGCCCGCTGAGGGAGTCTGAATTCTCAGCCATACAGCCTGAGAGAGAATTACACAAACTGAAGATATCCAAGGGAGATCAAGGGAGGATGACAAAAACTGTTTGCTTCTGTCAGGAAGTGGAGGCAGGATAATAGATTTCTGAATAGGTTGTGTTGTTGCAAAGGTTATAATATTGCAGCTATATTAGATTGCTAAATCTCTCAATGTAATAACCAGGCATAACCTTTTCAAAAGTCAGCTTAGAAGAGAGTGCATCCACTTTTAGGGCTATGGTTTGTTTTTTTTAGTGGCCTCTAAGTTTGATGCATGCGGTTACTTAATATTATTTATTGTTTGTATTAGAGTAGCACTTGGAAGCTCTGAGATCAGAATCCCATTATACTAAGCACTATACATCCACATGGGAAGAGACTGTCCTTTTCCTGCAGAACTTGGACAAGACAGACAAAGGGTGGGAGGGAAACCAGATGGTGACTTCCCCAACATCACACAGAGTCCACATCTCCTGGCTCCCAGTCCCGTGCACTGTCCAATGGACCACCTTGACTCTCTAGTCCATTCTCTTCCTCCAAGACTGTGACCCCTTTTGGCAAATTATGGCCACACCCTTCAGTCACGGGAGTGGGCCCTAATCCTGCCATATTCTGTGGTTGCTTCCCTTAACTCACATCACCTCCATCTTAATTTGGACTGAGCCAGATACTTGTCTCAACAAGACACTAGGGTAGCATGGGTGGGACATTGTCAAGGTTAAGTGAGGGACAGAGAACTGCATAGTGACACGTGACAATAGACCCCTGTCAAATGCTGGGACAATAGACCCTTCCAGATGGATAAAAAGATGCCCATTCCTGCCCTCTGGGATTTCTCTAGGAAGCAAGCAGAGTCCCATCTACAACTTCCAGAGTTTGCAGTTGAATCTACGCCACCTTATGTCCAGCAGTAGCCCAGGTGGCTGCTAAGTCTTTAAAAAAACATCAGCGTGGATCTCTGATCCTGGTCTATTGCTAAGAATAAATCACTAGCCAGTGTCTGCTCTGTATCAGACACCCAGCACTATCTACCAAGGTGACTGGGAACCTAGAACTTAGATTTCCAGATCTCAAACCAGACTGACAGTGACCAAGGTCTCTAAGGTACTTATCTGGCCTCCATTACTGCCATATCTGCGCATCTCACAATTTTTAATGTATTTATCCTCACACGCTGCTTGCATCCAGTTTCAATTCAGTCCTCTTTTATTAGCTTCCTATCGATAAAGAGGATGATTTATTGAGTTTTCCTCAGATCTGGCAACGCTCGTCACTCAGGAGAAAGTCCCTGTTTAGACCAGCTTTATTGTATTTGGAAAAATGCATAAATATTTCCCCTCATCAGCCAGGATTCTTTTTGAGAATTGCCTGTTGTACCTCTGGGCACTTTGTGAGAGTGATTGCATTGATTTTTAAAAGATTTAGCTCATAGGAAAGTATTTATAGTAGGAGAGAGAAATTGTTCCAAACGGCAGCCTTATGCGACTGAGCATCACTATGATCTGGTTTTCCATTTTAAAGTCAGAATTAAAATCTTAAATTAATATAACTATTTCCCGGTTTTACTAATGATTAGAAGTGACTGGAAAATGTTTCCTTTCCCTTTACCCTTCCCTTGAAGATTTTGATTCAAAGCAAAAAATGTGTCGTCAGAACTTTCGGCAGAAAATTCTGACATTTTGTTGAAACCAGCCCAAACCCCCAAATGTTTCAAAATGGCCATCTGAATGCATCTGAAGAAGTGGGCTTTTTACCCACGAAAGCTTATGCCCCAAATAAATCTGTTAGTCTTTATGGTACCACCGGACTCCTTGTTGTTTTTGTGGATACAGACTAACACGGTTACGCTCTGATACTTGTGGGCCAGTGTCCCAATTAAAAAACAGAATTTTTTTGAGGAAAGCAGACGCTTTATGCAAAACTGTTTGTTTAATTGAAAACCCAGTTTTCTATTAAAAAAAAAAAAAAGGTCCATGTAAAATTTTCCACCAGGCCTAGTAATCGCCTTAATTTATTGTTAAATTATTTTAGCCATCTTATTGCAATTGCGCAGGATTTATGATGCTTGAACTTTTTGCCTGGTGTGAATAATGAGTGTAAACTGGCTTGTTTCCCTTTCTGTTTATAAGAGAATTGATCTGATATCAGAATTTCTGTCTCATGGGAAATTTGTTTTCATTCCAAAACCGGGGCAAAAAGTCAAAATATTAGGTTTTTTCATACAATGAATAGCTTTATTTAGGTCCCTAAACGGGGTTTGTGTTCTTTTGGAAATCTAACTCCAATTGTGGGGCCCTACGTGATTATGTTTAGGCTCCTAAATTTGAAAAAGTTGGTGTGGTATATTTGAAAATGGCTGGAATTGTAGGCTGTCACATTAATTTGTAAGGGCTTTCCTGATCCTGCTTGCATAGTGAGGGGCTCTGCAGGGAAGCAAGCATGCGTCAGAATCAGTTCTGCAGACTCTAGCTAGAAAAAGGTGTGTTGAGTTGTCTGTCTCTCTTGTGGGGAGCAGCCTGCCTGGTCTATGTTTGTGGGTTCTTGGATGTTATTAGTCTGAATTCTAAGAGAGAAAGTCTTGTTATATTGCAATCTTCCAACAAGAGTATTTCATATTTTTTATCTAACTTCTTTGTGTGTATGCCATGAAACATAATAGTTGACTATAATACTTTCTCTCTCTTTATTACCTCTTGCAGATTGCCTCCTCCATTTCTTCAGTTGTTTGCTTTTGAGGTTTTACTGTTAAATAATAAAAAGCCATCCAGGATCTGAGACTGAATCGCGGCCTGATTTTAATTGATTAGACCTTGGTGTCATTTTCATGTACCTAGGTCATTTTACACCAAGTGTCACATTTCCATTAAAGCTGGGCAATTAATCTTGGTCCTGAATAGGAGTGAGCCAGCCCATTACTAGAAGTACATTTACAGCATATAACTAATTAGCTGTCCTTAAAAAAAAAAAAGTAATTTATCACTTGTGAGCGAGAGGAGCACAGTATAAATAAGAGATTGGATTATCCCTGTGTATGCCAGGTTCATATGCCACTGGGGTTCTGTGGAAGTTATTGCATCACCAGCACAATGCATGCTGGGAAATTCAATGAAGTAGGAACCACCATTCCGACTTCGGGAAATCTGAAAAGAAAGGATGGATTTTAAATAGAGATGGTTGAATCTCAGAATTTCTGTTCCTTGGGAAATTCTGATATTTGGAAATTTCCTTTTTGTCCCAAATCATTTTTTTTTTTAAATTTGAAAATTTCCCTTTGAAATGCAAATTTAGAAAAATGTCATTCTGGAAGTATTGAAACAATGTTCTTGGAACATTTCATTTAGATAAAGGGCGACGTGTTTCATTTTGAAATCAATTCAATCTCATATTATATATAATAAATGAAATATATGTAATATTATGTACAAAATGAAAGACTTTGACTGTATGTGAGAGAATGGTAGCTGTAATACCCTAGTCACTTAGGTAGTTGCTAACAGAGACGATTGCAGACACTTAACCTGTTATGTGGAGATTGTTGATATTTGTGAGGCAATGATTGGGCTAATGAGGGAATTAGCTCAATAAGAGAAGATATATAATTGGCAGGAACAGGAAGTAAGGGGGGAGAGCAGAGAATGAGCTAGGTGTGGTAGAGAAAGTTGTGTGGAAGGCTTCTCTTGACACATGTCTGTACTGTGTTCTGAGAGGCTGAAACTCTAAAGATTAAAGATTAGGGTGACCAGATGTCCCAGTTTTATAGACAGTCCCAATTTTGGGGTCTTTTTCTTATACAGGCTCCTTTTACCCCCCACCCTGTCCTGATTTTTTCACATTTGCTGTCTGGTCACCCTATTAAAGATCCACATGGGGAAAATAAATAGACTGTCTGTTGTGAGGGAGACAACCCAGAGGGGCCAGGAAGCCTGGCACACTGGTTAGCGGAGACACTGTATCAAAATGAACCACTTCAACCTTATCGAAACCGAATGTTTTGATCATTTTTTGTCGAAAATGTTGATGAAATCGAGATGTTCACACAAAACATTTTGATTTTTATCAAATCAGCGCTTTCTGACAGAAAACTGTTTTATCAGAATTTTTTTGGACCAGCTCTAGCTTTAAATGTATCTGTGCTGAACGTGCCTCTGACCCTTGGCTTAACGCTTATTCTTAAACTTTGTGTTATATGCAGTAGTGGAGAGTGCCATTTATGGCTCCCTGGTTTTAAGAACAGATCTGTGCTTCCAGAATAATTAGAGCAGCTTGGGGGTTGCTCTAATCTGTACCAACTCAGGATGGATGCAGTGCTATATTCTCTGGCCACGCCCCCAGTATTTTCCTCCCTGCATGCTATGCAAGTTCTCTGGTAGGTCCACAAGTTTGTGGCTTTATTTTTCAGTCTTAAATTTATTGAAAACTTTCAATCAAGATTAGCACCCCCGCACAAATGCCTTTCTATAGGCTGACCCTACGCAAAAGGTCATGTCATAGGAACCAAGTTCAAGAAGCCTTTTAAACTAAATGAAAAGAAAACTCTCTTGAATTTTGTTGTGGCGATGGCCCTGCTTGTTCTGAAGGATGTAGCATCCATGTAAATGCCAGCTGGGATGAACCTAGGGCAGGGGTGGGCAAACTTTCTGGTGAGAGGGCCACATCGGGGTTGCAAAATTGCATGGAGGGCCAGGTAGAAAAGGCTGTGCCTCCCCAAACAGCCTGGCCCTGCCCCCTAGCCGACCCCTGACCACTTCCCACCCCCTGACTGCCTCCCTCAGAATCCCCGACTCATCCAACCCCACCCTCGCTCCTTGTCCCCTGACCACCCCCTCCAGAGACCCCCGCCCTTAACCACAGGCCCTGCTCCTTGTCCCCTGACCAGCCCCTCCAGAGACCCCCACGCTGCCCCACTCCCCAGAGCACTGCCTGCCTGGCGCACTGAGGCTCTGGGGGAAGATGGGGGTGGGGCCAGCGGCAGCCTCCCTGGCCGGGAGCTCAGAGAGGCTGGTCAGGATGGTCCTGTGGGCCGGATGTGGCCTGCGAGTTGCAGTTTGCCCACCCCTGACCTAGGGTGACCAGATGACCCGTTTTTATAGGGACAGTCCCATTTTGGGGGACTTTTTCTTCAATCGGCGCCTATTACCCCTGCACCGCTGTCCCGTTTTTTTCACGATTGCTATCTGGTCCCCCTCGATGAACCCATTCCACAGATCTCTCTGATTCAGGTGCAATATCTTTTAAAAACCGCATAGAACCTTTCTGCCTGTGATGCGTATTTTCAGAAGCCAGTAGAATCAACTCCCATTTGCTGTTTGCCACGCTGCCCCATTTGTCAGCAGAGCTGAGGGGTTACCAGGTGGACTAACCAGAATAGTATTTAAGTGACCACTGTTTTCTCCCCACCCTTTGGCTCAACGACTAGGATTGAAGTATTTAAGGGTGAATCACATTTTAAGTTGGCTTCTTTTTCTTTTTGAATTAAAAGCGATTGTTGTAAAGTTTCCTTCTATCCCTGGGGCTTGAATGGAGCATGCAGCAAACAAGGGGTTGAATTCAGCACTACCTGTGGTCCTAGGTCTGATCTGGACACTGGACTAAATAAAAAGGGATATTGACTCACTTTGCAGCCTCGTGGCCGAATTGAAAACCACCATGACTTCGGAGAAACTGCAGGTAATAGATGCTTGAGCTGCTGCTAAAAAGAATGGGGATTTTAAAAGGAATAATGATGATAATAAAATATAAAAAAACCCCGTGGCAAATCTCATTATCACTTTAGGAAGTGAAATACGCTAGTTTCTCAGCGGGAGCGGGGAAGGAAGAGAGGTGTTGCATTGGAATCGAAATGTCTGAGAACATTTCAAAGGGATATAGACGGCCGTGGGTGTTAGGCGAATAGAAAGGGGAAACAAGGAAAGGGCGCTGCAGTTTAAGACAGCAAAGGGAATGTTGAAGGAATAAGGACCAATGAAACTATGTGGTTAGTTCATGCTGCTAGAATCCTGAATCTGAATATCCTGAAGAGAGGATGTACTGAACAGCTGCTACAAAGCAGAGCTCGCTGAGAATAATAAAGGAGATATATTTATATGGGGGTTCTGACATTTCTAGGTGCCAGTCCCTGGTTCAGGTCAGGGTTATGCACCTTCATAACTCTCATATGATAGGATTAAGTGTCCACAAACTTCTGTTGCAGCTGAGAGACTTTACCACCTAGAAAAGGTGTAGAGTCTTGGCCAGACTTCCTCCCTAAGGGTGTGCTTAGTAGGAGACTATGGAAAGAACGGTGTAGGTTTCCTGCCATTCCCTGGGATTTCTCCAGGGGAGCAGTTGATTAGGCCCTTTGTTACTGCTGGAGAATTGTTACACTTGCCCCAGCTTTCCTCTGCTGCCCCAGGGGAATTCAGAACTCCTGTTCTCTCTTCTGTAATGTGCAGGGCAGGGAGTACAAAAACAACTCCCTGCCCATGACTGTTATTCCTGCGCTGTAGGTAACTTTCTCACCTCTAGCTATGACTCTACCTTTATAGATTATCCTTGACTGATCAGGAATATTGGCTCTCGTATTTCAGCAATAGCCTCCTGCTAGGGCTGGTAACTTCTCCAAATGGGATTTACCTCCCAGTAGATTCGGCTCCTGGAATTTTTCTCTTTATAGGGATTTTGGCCCAGATCCTCACAGGTATTTCGGCTCCTAACTTCCACAGAAATCAGTTATTGATCTGGGCCGAAGTGCTGATGAAAGGAGCCAGGAGTGACAGCCCTGCCAGAGGAAATGTCTCTGCTTATCCAACTGAGTGTGTATATTCTTCTAGTCACAAGGGCTTTTCAGGGCTAGGGCCGCTCTCAGGAACCTGATCTGTGCTGATTGAAATCAGTTGAGAAGCTCCCGTTGACTTCAGGGGTGCAGTGAGATCAGAAAGGAGAAGGGAGGAGATAGATCCGGGGGCCATCCGATGGAGCTGGTTGACTGCAGAGTGGAGCAGAAGATGAACCCTCTTCTGTGGGGGGGTGTTATGCACAACAGCTGGACACCCCCTTACTCAAGTCGTGGCCTTAATGGTAGAATCTGACCCAAAGTTTGGTACTGGATCAAGTTGTTTATACTGCAGCCATCCCTGGGTATAAGCATTAGGGGGCCTGAGAATGACAGCTCCTGACTTGCTTCATGCTAAGCTCAGGTTTCCCGTTCGATCTGTTCCTCGGGTACTAGATTTTAAAACAATAATCACAGAGACCTAGCGCCTGATCTGTGGTGTCGGAGAAAGCCAAGCAGCGCCTTGGGAACAGACACTCTGCCGTTATTGCTGGTGGGAAGTTCTCGCTGCGTGTTGAGGAATCCCTGGAGAGTTTACATTTTTATCACTCTTCCGTTTTCTCAGCTACGACTCATCCATCAGCAGGGTGGAAAAGAAATGACAAAATTGCAGCCAACGCACTTATTCTCTGTAACTTTCTGTCTGTCTGTCTCTCTCTCTCTTTGCGAGCTGCTGCAGAATTTAAACTCAGGCTGATCTTTTTCGTTACTTAGCCCAGGTCCACACTAGAAAAGTTTTGTTGGTGTCGCTCTACCAGCAAAGCCTGCTAGTGTAGACCTAGCTTAACTCTCCTCTGCTGTGATACCTGCAAGAACACCTGACAATAGTTAGACTGGTGATAGGCTGACATGACCATGCTGAGCAATAGTGTTTCATTGTTTCCTTGGTCTTTCCCATCTGCCTGTATCCATCTGTTGTCCCTTGTCTTGTGCTTAGATTGTAAGCTGTTTGAGACAGGCACCGTTTTTTTGCTTGGTGTTTGTACAGGCCCTAGCACAGTGGGTTCATGTTCTGGGGCTCATAGGTGCTAATGTAGTTTGTACTGCGTCCCTGAACAAAACAGGCTCTATAGTCCAAAGTGCTTTTATGCTGGTATAACTACATCTACAGTAGGGCTTTTGCTGGTATAGAAATGCTGCAACCTCCTCTCTCCCCAAAACCCCAAAACCTACCTACCCACAAATCACACCCCTGTAGACATTACTTTCCCAGCAAAGTTCCTAGTGTAGATCTGGCTTTAGGTTCACACCCACTTATCAATGTTTTACACATCACCTCTGAATTTCACACATGTAGTCTACCTCAGTGTAAGGGGGTCCAAACTGCTCTAAGTTACAAAGGTGTGAATTATACCCCGTTAGATTCCCTATGACGCACCTCTGAGTTGGCCCCAAGTGAGTATTTGCCAACAGCTAAGACATTGTAATAGCCTACATTACCACAGTTTCCTCTTAGAACTAAGGAAGTAAATGAATATATTGACCCTGTGGTGTCAGGTGGAAAATATTGATTTTTAAATGACAACCACTGCTGTTTTAACTCCCAGAAATAGTGATCTTTTTTCATTAGCAAATATAGGGCAAAGGGCTCATCAAAGCCACATGATGCAGTATTGCAGACTATTCTACCAGCATTAGTGGCTGTTGCACTGTGTCTGCTTCATGAGTTAGATTGCATTGGACTCCTAAAAGGGTGCATTGTTTCACCCACTCTATGCGTTTGAAGGTGGCATGTTTTGGTCAGCATGCAAAAGACATTCTCGAATATATGGAGAATATCCGGTGGCTCCAAACTCCTCTTTGTTTTTGTGGATACAGGCTAACACGGCTACCCCTCTGATACTTAAATATATGCGTGATGGAACCAAACAGCAAGTTTGGGAATGGGCTACATAAACGGAATATCCACAGTCTTGAACAAAGTAGGCCTCTCCCACCTTGGTCAAACCTCTTTCCAAATGCTAGCTCAGGCAGGAGTG
This sequence comes from Dermatemys mawii, assembly GCA_007922305.1. Classification (NCBI taxonomy): domain Eukaryota; kingdom Metazoa; phylum Chordata; order Testudines; family Dermatemydidae; genus Dermatemys; species Dermatemys mawii. The sequence continues at coordinate 1,406,597 of ML677378.1, forward strand.
CAAAGGGCAGGCAATACCACTGAAAGGCCTTCATTGAAAAACAACCTGTGCTGACGAGTTTAAATTTGCATTACATATAGTTCTGCAACAGTGGTGCGGGGCTATTGTTTTTATAGGCTGCCTTTAAGATGGGCCAAATAAGACGAATGCTAATCAGGATCTGTATGATGTCTCAGAAATGAAGCCACTTACTGTCTGAGGTAGTTCCATGCCTTGTCTGAAACCTTGCCAGAGGCGGTCTGGGTGACTGTTGCTAAGAAGGGACAGACAGAGGCAGAGATAGTTACGGGAATAATTAGGAAATGGAAAGTCAACTGGTCTTGTTATAATAAGCCTGCTGCTAGGTAACGTGAATTAATTCTGCAGAATAGGACCAATTTGCTTTCTTGCAACAAAATAGTAACAAGTTTATTCTGAAATTGGAACTTGTGGGGCTACTAAGCATTAATTCTGGTTCTCTGACTGGAACCACCTCTGGTATTTCAGCTGTTTCCTGTTATTTTTAGTCGCCATAGCTAGGATTCTCCTAGGAATTAATGTTGCTTATTTACAAGCGATGTTGCTCTTTTGAAATAATAATGCAAAAGAGGAACAAACAAACCAACCAACCTCCAACACCACCCACGCTGACAAGTCCAATTTAAGGTCTTTTTCTGTGAAGTTACAAATCTCTTCTTAACAAAACTCCAGCACGTTCAAAACATCTATATGACTTGGGTCCGTCGTAAATATGCCAAATTTAAATATAGTGCAATAGTCGCCATTTTGACCAGGTTTGACCTGGAGACTTCCAGAGCTAAAAAAGCAACAGCTATTATAGCTTGAGTTGGTCTATAGCAGGCTTATATGCTTTGTGGATCAGACACAGAAGGTATCTTTTAACACATGATCACTTGTGCCCCTGGGGTAAAATAGCCTCTCCGTTCTCAGGTAATGCCCCAGACAGCACAATTCCAGTTCAACTCCTGCTTACCTTATCTACCTGCCTCACCACTTCTGTTCCGCGGTTTGCTTTTGATCCCTCAATCCTCCGCTAGTCTCCTTCTTGTTAATACGGTTGCATCCAGAGGCCCTACCCAAGATCTAGGCCCCATTATGCTAATCCAGTAAGAGACAATCCCGGCCCCAAAAAGCTTGTGGTCTATGGAGTGGGGAGCAAACTCATGGTGTGGGTTTTTATTTTAAAAAGTTGACTTGTTCCAGCTGCCTGTTCCCTGTTAGATGTTGCAAATCTGTTTGGGGTACCCACACAAGTTGCAGGAGTCTCTAAACCTTCTTCTTTCCAAAGGTCCCAGTTATAGAGGGTATTTTGTAAAATCCTGCCAGTCCAGACTGGATTGGGAGAATGTTCTGTCTCATCCTCTAGGGTGACTAGATGTCCCAATTTTATAGGGACAGTCCCGATTTTGGGGTCTTTTTCTTATATAGGCTCCTATTACTCTCCACCCCCATCCGGATTTTTCACACTTTCTGGTCACCCTACCATCCTCTAATAGAGAGTGAGATGCAGCAAACATCAGCCAGAAAGGCCAGTTCAGAGCTGAGTGGTTTGTTTGCCTCTACCAGATTTAAAGGGCTAGCCGCCCAGAAAGGCATGCAGAGAAAAAATTCCAGTTCAGAGATGAAAGCGTGGAGGAGTGAGGTTGGAGGGGGTGACAAAGGAAGGAGCTGCTTCTGTGTATCCCTTCTGAAGCAGATGGAAGTGTTAATTACTTCTCCATTTACAAGATAGTGCACCATGGATGTTGGCATAACATATGCTTTTAAATCAAGCTCAGTGTTCTTGTTTGATTCGAGCCAATTAATATGTGTAAGCATTGTTCATTGTAGTTTTTGCATTTCCAGAAAGCAGCATTGCCAACTCTTGCAACTGTATTGATTTTCAATGTTTTTTCTAAAAGCTTCAGCTCCTGGAGCCATGTGATTATGTGAAAACCTCAGCTCTTTTTTAAAAAATTGAGTTTCAAGTCTTTGGGATTAAAGAGAAGAACTTGTAAACATAAACGTTAAAAACTCAAAAACACCAGAAGGCAAATATAAAATATCATCAATGTCTTATGTGAGCAAGGGGAATAAGTTACATTCTGAAACAAATGCAAAAGCTCAGGTGAAAAGGTTTTGTTTTTCTTCTGGGAAATTTTGTTTACAGCAGATTTTTACTTGGTTCGTTTACATGACTGACCTTCCTAGTGCCGAGAGAGGAAAAATAAGGATACTGTGATGTATTTTTCCCCTGTTGAAAATGTCTTAACAATTAATAGCAGAAATATATCATGAAGAGAGGGACAAAATATTATCAATTTTTTCCTGAAGTCACTGTATTAAGCCACAGCTGCAGTGTAGGTCTGAAATGAAGACATCCTTTGCTGCTTTGGTCAGAACACTGATTACAGGGAGAAGCAAGAAGGACTCTTATGTGTACTTATTGCTTGCTAGTAAGCTTCAATTCTGTAGCTTGTCTCCTGTGGATTTTTGAGATAAGAACATTTTCTCTGGTCTGGATCATTTTGGGAATTACTGCATGTGTAACCCGCTGGTCAGTCTGTGTTCCCTTCTTTGTGTTGTTTTTTTTTCTTTTTACTGATATAATTGGTACCCTAGTGTTGAACGTAGTTATACCAATTTAAAGGTGCCTAGCTTATTTCCCTTCCCACTTGGGAATGAACTATACCAATATAAACACACTGATACCAGTATACCTGCTTCCACACTAGAGGGGATTTATTGCTTTAAATATACTGGTATAGTTAAAGTGGTACAACTTTTGTGTATAGACAAGGCTTGAGATTGATTTAAAAATCATAAGCTTTCCCCCCTCCCCACCAAGTGGTTGGGATCAATTTATTTATCTTGTGTTTCTTAACTTTTAGGGTATTCTTGCCTCCCACTTCTGAGCTTTTCTCTGTAGTTATGAAGGCTTCTCAAAAAAGGAAGCTGCGATTGCATGAGAATCTCATGACTCCAGCTGCTAGGGCTTTAAGAAAACCACCAAATATCTCAAGACTTGCAATAAAATCATGAGAGTTGGCAATATTGCGATTCATTATGTTGTTGATATTTAAATAACAGCCTTTCACCGAGCTCCTTGCTTCTTCAAGAGGTCTGCTGGTCTCAGTCAGGAATGGGGTTGGCCTGTGTTAGGTACTATACAAACACATAGAAAGAGGCGTGGTTGAAATTTTACCAGTGGAAGCAGAGTTAGGCCAGTCCCATGCTGTGCTCCTAAGTAGATCTGTGTGAATCGCGGATCTTCTGATGCATTGGCAATTCTGAAAAATTAAAAAAAAAAAAAAAGATTTTGGGTTGAACTGAAAACAAAATGTTAGGTGAGTTGAAAAGTTGAAAAAAATCATTTTGGATGGAACAAAATATTTCATTTAGAATGTGAGCATTTTTGTAATGTTTCAGTTGTAAAAAAATAAAGGAAAGGAACTTTTGAAATGGAAAGACTGTTTTTTTGGGATTTTAAAAAATATTTTCAAGTGAAATTTTTTTGGTAGAATTGCCGCATATTCATGAAATTTTTTTTGTGCCACCATATCTGCATTTTTTCACCAACAAAGAATGTGGGTTGATAAATAGCACCCCACCCTACTCCTAAGTCATTTTGAAAATCTTCTCCACAGTGAGTAGAACAGGAAATTGCGTCTACCCAGTTGCACACTTTTGTTTTGTTTTTAAACAGAGAGTCGACGAAGAGGCGGTGGTGGATCAAGGTGGGACCAGTAATGTCGTCAATATTCATTATGAGAAAGAAGAGCTGGAAGGTAAGAGCCAAGGCTATTTTCCCGTTTTTCTAGTACATCATTAACGTCTAGCTAAATGGAACTTGGAGTAAATGTACTTATTGGCTAATAACGTTGCAGATCAGATAAATGATTGGCCATAACTCAACTTCCATCAGTCTCTTTGTGATTGGATTTGCACCCCACCCCGCCCATTAGCACCGTGAGTTACTTTTCCTTACACACCTGAGGCCTGGTGTTCCATTGTGCCGTCCTTTACACCAGTGCAAAGTGAGGTGTCAGTTGTCACCATTCGGGCTTGGCAGCATTTTACACCCACTGGCATAAATGGCAGCATGAGAGGAGCACAACAGAGAATCAGGCCCTTTGGACCTGGTTGAACTTTGCAGTGCTGATTCAGCAGTACCGACGAAATTGCACAAAGAGCGGTTGCCTGGGCTGTAAAAGACAATGGAGTCTCATTGCCATCCAGCTGGCAGTGCAAAGGGCTGTTCGTGTGCATAAGACTCCGGCCCATTAAAAGGCCTCATGCTAAAGAGAAGCAGTGGGACTGAGAGCAGATCTGGGCAAGATGTGGGTGGTTCATGATTTGTCATTTGACAAACTGAGCCCGGTTTCGGCTTGTAAGTTATCCATGAATCAGATGTGTTCCTTCTCGCAACCTGTTCGACCACGGCGTGCAAACCCTAACTGAGGATCCTTCTGCTGAGAATCTCCCAAAGAAAAGAAACAAATAGGAACCCAGTTAGTTTACCCAAGAATTAGCTGACCCAGTGCTAAGCAGGAGGGTTCCTATTTGCATGGAATGCCACATTGTATTGGACATTCCGTTAATTGCTGTTAGTTTTTAATTATGATGATTATTTTGGTCGTGCGCAGGGATCAATCGAGCCTGCGGCCCCGTGGTGCTAAGTGCTGTACAAATGTAGAGCAATGGACGGAGGTGCAGAGCCCGGCCAAGGAGAGGAGAAAAGGGTATAAGGGCAGATCTTCATTTAAAACACTGCATCAATGAAAACATTACTATGCAGATGAAAGAGCTTCTCCTGTCAGCGTAGCTAATCCACCTCCGTGACATGGCTCTGTCTACACTAGGGGTTAGGTCGGTACAACTGCGTTGTTCAAGGGTGTAGATTTTTCACACTTCTGAGCTAAGTCGTTTTACCGTTGTATATTTATAGTGTAGGCCTGTGAGAGTGATCAAGGTGATGGGTTGCAAATGGCATGTTAATACCATCAATTTTGATTTTTTGAGGAGTGGGGAGTTTTTTGGAGGGGATTAGCTAAATAGAGAGACGAGGGAAGGGAGAGGGGGATGCAGAGGGGAATAGGGCCGAGTGGAAGAGGAAAGGGAGAAAGAATGTGGGAAGAACAGCTAAGGATGTGGAGCAAACAGCCAAAGGGAGAGAATATCCAGCTGGCAAAGTGGATAGATCTCCAATGTCATTGTTCGTGGGCCCCAGCTGCAGAGCCGGGTATGACGCTGCCTGTATGCTGTGTCTGACCACAACCTAGTGTTTAGAGTCAAGACCAACTCTTGTGAGGGCTCAAAACTTATTTAGAAAAGAAGAGAGAGAGCACGAAGGTTCTGCTGACTCTGCGTGCGTTGTTCAGGCCACAGCAGTACACCATTCAGGCTGTGTCTTCAAAACGCATGGCCTAAAGATTTTTGCTCTTGCTTTGCACTGATGCTGGTGATGAGACAAAATACAGATCAACATATAACCCGGCCTTTTGATTTTTGCTTCATCCTAGGCTGACCAGCTGTCCCGATTTTATAGGGACAGTCCCGATATTTTGCTGCTTTTTCTTATCTAGGTGCCTACTACCCTCCCCGCCCACTTGGTCCCTGTTTTTCATACTTGCTATCTGGCCCCCCTACTTCATCCCTCCCCCCACTTTCACAGATTTCAAAGCCAGAAGAGGGACCACTAAGATGACCAAGTCTGATGGATTGCATAATGGAGGCCAGAGAATCTCATTAACTTTCAGGTTCATTCTGATAAAAAAGGCTAAAATTAGAAATAAGAGAGGCAGTAGACATTTTTCATATTTTAAAAAAAATTATAAATAAAGGAACAACAACAACAACAACAAAAAACCCCAGAGGAAACAACATTAGCTATAGCGGACGGGTGGGATGCCTCATCACCATATTGTCTGAGTCCAGCAGGTAGAAAAACCCTGCTTTGAGAGGCCACTGGCATAATCTGAATGCTTAAGGTGTCTGGTTATGATTTGTCTAATGCAGTTCATTATCTGGAGGTTGGCTTGATCTCCTCTCCTGCTATGTCTTACGCAAGCTTTGAAAATAATTACCTTCTGCCTCATAAGCTGTTGGGAAAGTTGTCCTATTAAAGTTGTAAATTGCAAAGAGGTTTGTTTCTTTCTTAAGGGCTTTTTAAATCAAGTTGCCACCTTGTTTTTGAAACTTTGTGATAATAAAATAAACCAGATATGTAAGATCTAAAATAGAACAAGACCATGACCTTTAAGAGGCCCTGTGAAAATGGCTCATTTACAGATATCTGACTGACTCAGTTGAGAGAATATAGGCTGAGTTCATGTCTACATGAGAAAGTTGGACTGGTTTTACTTAAGTTGGTTTTTAAACCAGTGTAGTTGACCCAATACGAACCTCTATGTGGACATTCTTATTTTGATTTGAGAGCAGATTATTTCTGTTTAGCTTTAACCTGTTTCCAGCTGGCCTAAGACAAACCAAAATAAACCTAGTTTAAAGGCAAACGACACCTTGTCAGTCCAGACTAAAGAATTAGGGAGGTAGATTTGTATGTTTGACACTCTTGATTCATACAGAAACTTTCCTATCTTTCCTAAACTTTTCCTATCTGACACGGGCTAACATGCTTCCGCTTTGTTGCAGGGCACAGAACACTGTACGTTGGGGTACGGATGCCGTTGGTGAGACAAAACCACCGACATCACAGGAATCATGGCCAAAAACATAGGAAACGTGAACGGTCAAAGGGAGCCATTCAAGAAGAAGAGCAGGAATCTCATGGTAAATAAAATGTCTGGCTAATATATGATTGGAACATAGCATGCGTTTAATGATGGAAGCATAACTTATGTAGATAATGGGAATAAATATTTTTTAGTAGATCCTTCAATTCCGGTTCTAGAAGGGAACATGATGATCATCTAGCGCAGGAGTTCTCAAACTAGGGGTCGGGACTTCTCAGGGAGTCATGAGCTATCAGCCTCCTCCTCAAACTCCGCTTTGCCTCCAGCATGTTAAATATATAAAAAGTATTTTTAATTTATAAGGGGAGGGGTCACACTCAGAGGCTTGCTATGTGAAAGGGATCACCAGCATAAAAGTTTGAGAACCCTTGATCTAGTGTGACCTCCTATATAACACAGGAGAGAGATCTTCCCTCAAATAATTCTTAGAGCAGATCATGGAGTCATGAAGTCCATGCCCTTATACCGAGGCAGGACCACATATACCCTGCCACATGTTTGTGTAACCTGTCCTTAAAAACTCCAATAACTGGGATTCCACAACCTGCCTTGGAAATCTGTTCTAGTATGTAACTATCCTTCTTGAACAGTTCAGAAGTTTTTCTTAATATCTAACCTACATTTCCTTTGCTTCAGATTAGGCCAATTATTTCTTGTTCTACCTTCAGTGGACGTGGAGGACAATTGACTGTTGTCCTCTTTCTAACGACCCTTAACATATTTGGAAATGGCTCCCATGTCCCCTCTCCCAACCAGTCTTCTTTTCTCAAGACTAAACATAGCTGTTTTTTTGAACCTTTCCTCAAATGTCACGTTTTCTAAATCTTTTATCATTTTTGTTGTTCTTCTCTGGGGTCTTTCCAATTTGTCCACCTTTTTCTTAAAGTGCGGCACCCAGAACTGGGCGCAATATTCCCACTGAGACCTCGCCAGTGCTGAGTAGCGTAGGCCAGTATCTTACATATGATACTCCAGGAGTAGGAGTGAGGTGAGATGGGGAAATATCAATTAGTGGAAAAGACAGAAGCACTAACTGAAAGGTCACTAAAATTATGATGTATCTAGGACCAAACTCAATAGGGAATTTGAGTTGTTGCCATAACAATACTAAACACTGGGCTTTATTCTGTTGTGTTTTATGTAAATCTATTTGCTGTAATGTCTCATGCAAACAACATCATGTAAACATGGGCTCTCTTTTTGGAGAAGTGATAATATCTTAGTCCCAGATTTGTACTTGCTCAGGACCTGCGTTTATTTAAAATGCCTGTTAATCATACGTTTAGAATTTTTCCTTCTACTTCTTCTCTTTTTATTATTATTAATTATGTTACTATGCTGGTAGCGTCTGGAAGTTCCAATCAGGAGCTAGAACCCTGTTGTGCTAGGAGCTGTACTAACCGAGACCAAGAATCCCTTCTCCAAAGAGCTCATTTTCCAAGAACTTGTGTCGGTTGAACGTGAATTTGACTATAATGCAACCTCTTCCTTTTCAATGTGGTGTTTTTTGAATGGCGTAACCTGTTCACAGCAGCTGTCTCTTTAATTGTTTGTTACTTAGACACCCCGTCTCAGCGAGTTCAGTTTATCCTTGGTACAGAGGAGGACGAGGAGCACGTTCCCCATGATTTGTTCACAGAGCTGGCTGAAATCTGTGTGAAAGAAGGGGAAGATGCAGAATGGAAGGAAACAGCCAGGTAGGGTGACCGGATGTCCCGATTTTAGAGGGATAGCCCCGATTTTTGGAGCTTTTTCTTACATTGGCACCTATTACTCCCCACCCCGTCCCGATTTTTCACACTTGCTATCTGGTCATCCTGCACAGGTGACACAAAGCTGTATACTCCACTCGCTCAGTGAAACTGAATGTGTTTTTGTGACCTCCCATTGGGCCCTGTTTTTGGTACCATTTCCTTGTCGTGCGGCCTGGTGAACCCACCTGCTGGAAGAAGAGATGCTGCTCCAAGACAGGGTTTTCATAGTCTTGTCATTTCCAGAGTGTGACTTGGCAAAGCAGTGTGGGAGGAAGATATGATGTGGATTCCTTTGATATAAGATCTCTGCTTATTCATGCACCTTCTGTGTAATAACCACATGTGGAAGAATCGAAGGCTGGCACGTTGATATACAGACATGGGGAGGCAGGACAGTCCAGTGATTAGTGTGTTAGCCTGGGCACATGGGAGACCCAGGTTCATGTCCCTGCTCTGACACAGGCTTGCGGTGTGACCTTGGGCAAGTCACTTAGTCGCTTCCTGCTTCGGTTTCCCCTCTGCAAGATGGGGACAGTAGCGATGCCTGGCATCACAGGGGCTCAGGAGGCTAAATACATTAAAGCCTGAGAGATGCTTAGGTACTAGGATAATGGGCACCATATAAGATAGAAAGGTATGGATGTTGCGAGGACAAATGCTTTAAAGATTATGAGGCATTTGTGCACTATATTAAGGATATGAGAATGGCCGTACTGGGTCAGACCAATGGCCCATCTAGCCCAGTATCCTTTCATCTGACAGTGGCCAATGCCAGATGCTTCAAAGGAAATGAACAGAACAGGACAACTACCAAGTGCGCCATCCCCTGTCGTCCAATCCCAGCAGCTGCTGCGTCCTATGTAAAATAAATATAAAATAGACCCTTCAGTACATTATTAGAGCTGGTGGAAATTTTTGCCTCACCTGCTTGAAAAACAAAATGTGCATTTGATCCTTTTCCCTTCTCCAGCTTTGAACCGTTAATTGAGTTACCGAATGTCTATTGTGTAAATTTCATACACAGCTTTGTATCTCTGCAACACCGGCTTAAGAGTCTTTTCACTGGAACTGGTCGCTGCCGGTGTTTATTTGTGTTGGTTTGCCATGCTTCCAGGTGGCTGAAGTTCGAAGAGGATGTGGAGGACGGAGGAGAACGCTGGAGCAAACCCTATGTAGCGACACTTTCATTACACAGCCTCTTTGAGCTGAGGAGTTGCATCATGAACGGGACTGTCCTTCTGGATATGTGTGCCAACAGCATCGAGGAAATTGCAGGTACTGCTCTAGTGAGCGATCAGTTGTGTCTTGTCAGAGAAAAAGGCTTCTGGGAATATCCTTGTGCATTTTTGAATTAAATAAATTCCCTTTGCACTATGTTTGTTCCTGCAAAATCCTCGGTATGGATGTCATCAAAACAGCAAATGTTAAGCAAATATGCACAGAAACCGAACTTTAGGTTTGGTATTTGCAATTTTTCCACCCTGAAATCCTGATTACATTCATCCAAGCAAGGTCCAGAAACAGACCGTGTGACAATCAAAAGTGTGCACCTTTCAAATATCAAATTCTCTCATGTTTTATAGACCTAGAATTATTCAGAGAAATCATTTGGAGAATAACTTCAGATAACAGAAATGAATCTAATAGGTTAACATGCTGTTGTTGTGCTAGAAGTAAATGTCTGGACCATTTAGGGTCAGAAAAAGAAGTAAAATTCATTGAGTAAACTATTTGTTACAAATAATTCACCTAAATTTATTCTCTTTTAAGATGCAGGAATCTGTGTAAACTGCACAAGTTCTTTAAGGGTTTATGGACATAGGAAAACAGTCCAGACTAGATATTGCAGGCATAAACTCCCCATGTGAACACTTTTATTCCACACCAAGGGTGCTTGTATATGGTTTAATTTAGTCCTCTTTGAAAATGGATTAAGCTGACCTGCAAAAAGACACTCTGAGCGTTTGCGTACACATGATAATTAATCCGGAATAAGGTAAGGTATACATTTAAAGTGTAATATCTATTCCTGATTGATGCCATGAGTGGACACTGTTATTAGTTTGATCCAAATAGTTGGGATTAAGAGAATTACATTATAAATCATTCAGAATATTCTACTCTTACCCCGGGGCAAGGGCATCCACACATGGAGATAATCCGGAATAGTTAATCCTCTTTAAATTCATGCCCCAATCTTATTTTGGATTGATTTTCATATATGGACAAATCCTAATTCCGCATTATCTTAATCCACTTCCAAAGTGGATTGAGATAATTCAGTATGAATCAAAATAGTCGGTTTGGAATAACTCCCCATGTAGAGGTAAAACCTTACTGTGGAAGAGGCGTGTCCATATAGGAAGTTAGTGCAGAACAGCTTTTGCACTTTATATTTAGTTTCTAGTTTATTTTGCAATATGCCTACAAGACCTAACTTTCAAAGCCAGATTTCCTTTGGGAGATGACCAAGTAATACATTTCTGTTGAGGAGATAATTGAGGGTAATTGAGAAAGCAGCTTTGTAGAAATTATTTTTGACTGGCAGGTCTCCATTCAAACTCTTTCAAGGTCTGGTGATGTCAGATTCGTTCTTAGCACATTCCTCCCCGAGCACTGCCAGTTACTGTCAATTATCCAAGAAATCTCAGGCAAGTCAGTTATAGACTGGATATAATTTGGTTAAACGTGTAGAGCAATGCAATCGGGAAAGAGAACTGCATTATGGAGAATGAGGAATAATAACTGCATTAGCTAAACAGGGAATAATCATTTCACAGAGACTTTTTAGCAAAGAAAAATTTCTGCCTCCGTTGAAAGGCAAAGGATATGTCTACACAGGAGCTGGGAGAGTGCTTCTCTGCCTGGTTTGACAGACATGTGCTAGCTCTGCTTGTGTTATCTGTCTGAGATCAGGTCTACACTGGGGGCGGGGTCGACCTAAGATGCGCATCTTCAGCTACACAAATAGTGTAGCTGAAGTCGGCATGCTTAGATCAACTTACCTGGGCGTCCTCACGGCGGCGAGTCGACTGCTGCCGCTCCCCCGTCGACTCCGCTTCCACCTCTCGTGGCGGTGGAGTTCCGGAGTCGATAGGGAGCACGCTCATTTATCCTCACAGCTCCCTCTGGGAGGTAGAGTAATGCTTTTATCTCATTTTACAGGTGTAACTGGGGCATAGGGAGGCTTGCCCAAGGTCACACAGGAAGTCTGTGGCAGAGCAGGGACACTAATTCAGTCCTAGAATAGTGCCCTAATTATAGTACATTTAGCACGTGGACATTCATCAGTGACACAATCTGCACCTGTTGCAAGCTAGAGAATTGCTTTTCTTTCCCCCCTCCCCAGATCGGATTCTGGATCAGCAAGAACCAAGCAGCGAGTTTGATGAAAGCTTGAGAGAGAGACTCCGGGATGCCCTTTTAAAAAAGCATCACCATCAGAATGAGAAGAGGAAGAACAACCTCCTTCCGATTGTCCGCTCTTTCACTGATGTCAGCAAGAAGCAGTCAGATCCACACTTTTTGGACAAAACAGGTGAGGACTTCTGGGTCATGCCTTCAGACAGCCTGACCATTTGAGGTGGGATTTCTAGAAGGCCTAAATCACTAAGGTGCACAAGTCCCAGCTGAATTATCTATGAATTCACTGAAAAAAACCCCGTGTTGTTTTTTTACATCACGATTATTACTGGAAAGCTGAAAAAACATCTTTGTGGGTTGATTGCAAAAGGAAATATTTCTTTTTGCAAAAAAGTAACAAAAAAAATCACCCTTATTTCAGGTCAAACAAGATGTCCCATTTCAATTTCAAGCATTTCAAAAATAAAATTAAAGGAAATTTCTATGCCGTGTGTCGTCTTGACCCAAAAGAATCAAATTATTTTGTTTTAAAAATGTCGAAATGAAACATTTCAACGTTCTTGGAATTTTTTGTGGTTGTTTGTTTTTCTCGAGATGAACAATTTGGCAAAACCGACATGAATCCATTAAATGTTTCAGTGTTGCTGAATCTGCATTTTTTTTATTGAAAAAGCTTCGGTCAAAAAATTGTGCTTAGCTGTAATCATGAAGCTGGAGGACTAATAGTTCTGACTCCTTAGCAGTCGTGAAGTGCTGATCTCTATGGCACCAGCATCAATGTGAACAACAAGGAGTCTGGTGGCACCTTAAAGACAAACAGATTTATGTGGGCATAAGCTTTTGTGGGTAAAAAACCCCACTTCTTCAGGTGCATCTAACACTTTTCGACAAAGACCATGATGTTAAATGGGCCGGAATAGATGCATTTACTAATGCCATTTGCTAGTCCCTGTTTTTTACCCGTGAAAGCTTATGCCCAAATAAATCTGTTAGTCTTTAAGGCACCATCGGACTCCTCATTGATTTTGTGGTTATAGACTAACACAGCTACCCCTCTGATAAGTATCAATGTAAAATCTTAGTGGAGACAATGCACTTTAGGTGACAGGTATACAATTAACCTCAAATAGCTACACTGAGGTCAAAACTACCCAGGCCTGGTAAAAAACACACCTTTTCCTGCTGTGAAGCTATAGCCTTCAAGAAGTATTAGAAGTAAGAAGTGATTGTGTAAAACACATGAAGCTCTCACTTATCAAGACGCCCTAAAATATGAAGACTTCTTGTAATGAGACTCAGGGAAATTGGGAGGAAGTTCGTATAAGGGTTTTCTTTTCTTTATTTCTCTTGCATCATTTTGTTTTTTCATTATGGAACCTGGGGAGAAGGAGTTGGCATTGGGCAGACGAAAAGCTGTTTATATGTTTGCTCCAGTGTCCTTTCAGCTAGTGGTAGCAGTGTGTGATTACTTAGCATTCACACAAATACAATGCTGATCAGCACATCACAAGTACTAGCTACTGTCCTGCAGCAGTGTGTGTTTGCCATAAGTGGTGCAGAGGAAACATGCTTCCTTGGGCTTTCTGATTTCTTTTTCTTTTAGCAATGCACTTGCTGTCCCCACAACCTGGCATGACCAGTCTGGAAGTTAAAAACGGAGTGACCCAGGACACAAGCCCTATGGATTTAAGCAAGGTGAGATGCTACATGTGGCTGTATCAGTCAAGGTGAATATAAGCAACGTGCATAATCCGATGGGGCCAGATGTTTCGGGAGCTCAGCATGCTGGGCTGCTGAGGCGCCTGCTTGAAAAAACTGGCCATAAGTGTCATAATGGGGGTAAAGAAGAGATTGGTGACATTTTTTAGCCAAAACTTTTTTGGCTAAAAAATACTAAATACAGGTTGTCTGAAACCTTTTGTGTTGAATTTGCTGAAATGTTTCAGTTGGGAAAAAAATGGTGAAAAAAATCAAATGTTTTGGCTTTGACATTTTCTGACTGAATTGTTTTGACTGGAAACAACTTTTCCATTTGAATTTTACCTCTGTTCCATTAAAAAAAATATGCCCCCTTCCCCTAAAAATGAAACATAAAGTTTCTTTTGGGTTGAACAAAATACTTCATGTGACCTGAAACAATTATTTCCCCCTTGATTTTTTTTCGGGTTTGACCAGCAAACCAAAAAATTGGTTGTTTGCACAGATCTAGTCCTGAGTACTTTGACAGGCTGGTCCTTATTTAGGTGCCTAAATGGGAGCTGAGATGTTTTGAAAATCAGATAGTAATTGTCGGTGCTGAGAACTTGAAAATTCTGTTCATGAGTTCTTACAACTTGGTTCGGTCCTTGGGTCCATATTGCGTTTGGGCCACTGAGATCAACCATTGATGTGCAATGTTTATTCCACATTGGGAGGTTATATTGAAATTACTATAGTGATTTAAATTCACTTGTTATTAGAGCTGGGTGAAGTTTTTTTGAAAACTAGTAAATTTGCCAAAATAAATACATTTTTCCAGGTGGTGAAGCTGTTCACAAATTTGGGTTGAATTTGGCAAATAGTTAAAACAGAAAACAATTTTTTTTTTTTTCAGAAAAAGTCAGAATTGCCCAAAATATCCCAAAACAAAACAAACGTACCCAAAGCTATTTCACTGTGAGTTGAACAAAACATTTTTGGTTGACCCAAAATGAAATGAAAAAATTAGTTTCAGATCAACCATAACATTTTCTTTGACAGAAACTAATTTTTTCTTCATTTTTTCCACCCGTTTCGTTAAAAAAAATCAAAAACATTCAGTTTTTGACTGGAACTGAACTGAACTTTGTTTCAGATTTTTTTGGTTTGTCCCTCCCTCTCCCTACATAATATCAAATATTAGCTCATCTCTTCTCCTTAGATTATACAGATAAAACTTTCCCATGTAAACAAGTCCTAAGGCACCTTTATAACAGTACAACTGCATCCAAACTACAGTTGTGTCGATTTAACCATTTCAGGAGAAAAGCACCCCCTTCAGCCAGAATAATTCAACTGATATAACACCTATGGAGAGAACAGGCCTCAAAGGTGCAGTTGTTGATCTGGAGAAGTGACTCTTAATTGTCTGAAAATTATTTCTTCATAACTAGGCAGAGCTTCATTTCATGAAGAAGATTCCTACTGGAGCAGAAGCTTCCAACGTTCTAGTGGGAGAGCTGGATTTCCTCCTTCGTCCCATGGTGGCGTTCGTGCGTCTGACGCCAGCCGTCCTTCTCTCAGGCATGACGGAAGTCCCGATCCCAACAAGGTAAGGATGTTAAAAAACACTTTATCTTTTTTTTAAAAAAAATAAAAAAAAAATTAAAATATGTTTATATATTCAAATCAGATTAAAAAAATTCTATGGAAAGTCCCTGTAGACTCAGGCCAGTTTAACTCTTATGCCTTTTATCAGCTCAGTGCACAGGTCTGGGTTCCGAATGAACTCCACCCAGTGGGTGAAGTGAAGTGTTTATAGAATCAATACATTTAAAGGGAGAGCTTTTCAGAGGCATTAATGTTCCTAATTCCCAATGCAAGTCCTTGAGCACTGTGTGCTAACTCCCATTGAAGCTGATATACTGGGCAGATCCTTTTGGAAACTTCAGGCGGTTTCTCTTTGCTCTTTACCACCATTTTAATAGAGGCATTTTTAATCTGTTTTCTGTGGCCAGGTTCTTATTTATCTTGTTGGGACCAGAAGGGAAAGCACAACAGTACCATGAGATTGGCAGGTCAATGGCTACTCTCATGACAGATGAGGTACGGTATGGCACAAATGACAATTTCAGCTCTTCTCCTTTGCATGTCCTTGTTTTCCGCCCTCTTCTAAATCATTCTCTCTCTCGGCCCAGGATTTAAGGGCATGTACTGTCTGTTTCCAGACTGATCAGATGATGAATGAGATCAGGATGCGTGTGTAACACTAGGGAAGTTTGTTCTCTTCCCCAGCAGCCGCCAAAATCCACATTTGCAAAATAGCTTTGCCCCCATTTAGGCATCAAAATAAGCATCTGGCTTTTCAACAACTCCACATAACGGTCCTGATTGTGGGTGATGAATAGGCTGTCTGAAAATTTTCCACTGAAACTGTTTTTTAACGGAAGGTTGAGTTTAATTTCAACGAAAGAAAATGTTTTGCAAAAAGTGTATTCTGTGGAAAATTCTGATTTTTCGTTAAAAAACGGAATGCCTGAAAGTTGGAATATTTTAGTCAAAAGCTGAAATATAATGGCCGAATCCACTATTTTGACTCTGGAATTGTCACTGCAGTGCCTCATGGGACTTGTAGTTCAAGCACCTCAGGCTCCCATTCTCCTCTATGTGCTGGGTTCCCCAGACAGACTTCATCTCCCATGATGCACCACAGCCAGTGATTGTCCAAGAGGGAGTCCATGGTTCATCGTGAGAGATGTAGTTTGATCAGAGACCTGGCTTTTACATGAGGTAACCAAACTACAATTTCCATGAGGCAAATCAGTGGCATTTCAGAATCAAAATATTTTTAGTTTTTTATTTTTTACTGATCTCTTGAAATTTTCTCTGGGAATAAACTTTATTCTCTGACCAGCTCTAATCAACAAGCACTTGACAATCTGGCCCCTTATTATTATCTTTTCGTTATTGCTCAAGTACGGCAGTGTGATCTAGTGGATAAGGCACTTGACTGGAATTCAGGAGAATTGTTTTTGGTTCCCTGCTCTGTCTCTGACCTGCTGTGCAACACAGAATCATAGGATTAGAAGGGACTGCAGGGGTCATCGTGTCTAACCCCCAAAGGGCAAGTCACGCCATCTTTATGTGCCTCAGTTTCCATTTGCCAAGCTAAGCATGCCTAAACCTTACTCTCTTATTTGTAGATTTTCCATGATGTTGCTTATAAAGCCAAAGACCGTGGTGACCTTGTAGCTGGTATTGATGAATTCCTGGATCAGGTGACGGTGTTGCCTCCTGGAGAATGGGATCCATCGATTAGAATTGAACCACCGAAAAATGTACCTTCCCAAGTAGGTGGCATTTTTCACTCCCAGAATGAGAGAGAGACTAGAATGGCTGACGGGGATGTCCGAGTAGGAACTGTACAAATGAGACCCCTGTGAAGCATTGTGTCATACTGAGTAGAGCACAGGATGGGACGTGAGACCTGGGTTCTATTCATGGCTCTGCAACTGTCACCCATGCTTGGGGAAAGTCACTTCCCTGCTCTCTGCTTCAGTTTCCCCATCTCTAAAATGGGGATCATAGCTAAGGCTATGACTTCATCATGTATCAGAGGGGTAGCCATGTTAGTCTGGATCTGCAAAAGCGACAGAGTCTTGTAGCACCTTATAGACTAACGGATGTTAGGGATCATGAGCTTTCGTGGGCTAAGACCCACTTCACCAGAGGAAGGTTGTGGAGATAGCCACAACATTCATCTGATGAAGTGGGTCTTAGCCCACGAAAGCTCATGATCCCTAAGATCCGTTAGTCTGTAAGGTGCTACAAGATTCTTTGGCTTCATCATGGGTATTTTTAGTAAAAGTTATGGACAAGAAATCAAAAATCATGGCCTGTGACCTGTCCATGACTTATACCATAAATACCCTTGATTAAATCTTAGGGGGATGGTTGCTGGGGGGAGCACAGAAGCCACCAGAACCTACCAGAGCAGCAGAATGTCTGTGTAGCTAGGGCGCACACACAAGGGCGCCCTAGCTACACAGACATTCCCAGTTCCTGCACACTCCACTAAGTACGGGAGAGTGTCTTACTATCAGATGCCCGGGATCTGAAGACAAACACCGAGAAGATCTCATGCTTGTGTTTCTGTTTTAACAGGACAAGAGGAAGATGCCAGGTATCCCTAATGGCACTGCTTGTCATGTTGAGCCGGAACAGCACAGTGGGCCTGAACTTGAACGAACGGGAAGGTTAGCGCAATCAGAGATAACATTCATCTGCTTCTCACTAAGGTTCACCCTTGAGCTTTGCGAATAATGGATTTTCGTTTGATTGGCTGGCACCTGTCTTTTTGTTGTGTAACACCTCGCACAACAGGGGCTCTGACACTCCAAGATAATACAAATAAATAATAAGAAGAATATTTTTTTAAAAGTCATGGCAAAAAAAGTTTCAAGTTGACCCAAAAATTTGTTTGGCAAACTGAAAAGTCTAGAACATTAATTTGGGGTTGAATGAAGTGTTTTGTTTAACTTGGAGCAATTTTTTTCACATGTGGATTTCTTAAAAATAAAAGTAAAGGAAATTTCTAAACAAAAAGTCCTTTTCAAGTGAAAAATCAAAATATTTTGTTTTGGAAATGGGCTCATGGGGGAAAAACGTGGATCTGTGTGGATCAATACTTGTTCTGAGACCATTCTAAAATGGAGAGGTGCATTGTATTAGTTAATATAGTCATCAATTAGTTATCAACTAATTAGTTAATTAGTTATCAGTTAGTTAACAGATAAGGTGCCCCGTATATGATGATGGTCCAGTCTAAGTAGAGTAGTTCCTGAATTTTGTGTCAAGCTTGTTGTGTAACTCACTGGAGCTCTTAACAAATACAAAGTACAAGAATCGCTGAAGAGGACTGTTTAGTAAAGACAGTGTGGTTTATGACCATTAATGCACTGTATCTCACATATCTGTAGGTAGGAACATTTGGACAGAGAGCCTTAATTTGAGTCAGATACCACAAGGATGCATTTTAATGATTAAAGGAAGAATATAAGCCTTGACAATAGAGCTGGTTGGAAAATGGGCAGGTTTTCTAAGGGAAAATTTTGTCTTTTTGGCACAATATCAAAAACCTAAATATTGTAGCTGAAAACCGAAATATTTCCATTCAAGGTGGTGTCTTGTGGGAATTGTAGTTTGCATGGCTTATGCTGCCATTCTCCTTTCTGGCTGGACTGCATCTCCCATGATGCACCATTTTCTCCCACTTTTGAGGGGAAGTGGCTGTGTTATAGCAATTTGTGGTGGTGATGCAGCATAGGAGGTGTAGTCCTGCCAGAGCGCCTGGCCTGTGTAGGAGAATGGGAACATAAGGTAGCTGAACTACAGTGTCCATGAGGCACTGCAGTGCCATTTTAAATAAAAATACTTAGGATTTCAATATTTCACAGAAAAGCTGGAGGTTTTCTCAGAATTTTTTTAAACAAAAAAGGGGGAAAATTCATTTTTTGTCAAAATTTTCCATGGGGGAAAAGGGTGCAAAACATAGGGACAACTCTCATTAGCATGATGTGGCTCTTTGTTTCCCTCGAGTGGCTGTAACACATGGAAAGGTCCTGCAACTGTCCCTGAGCATCTGTGCTTATATGACCCCCACTAGTGTAGTATTTGAGTATATCCCAATGACTAATGGGTTTTATCTTCCCAGCATCTCTGCTAGGCAGAGAAGGACTCTTGCCATATTCCAGATAGGGAAAGGAGACACAGGATACCTTAGGTGACTTATCCATCCCTAGCCAGGATGTTTGCAACTGGTTTGTTGTGCGACTTCGGGCAAGTCAGGTCCCCCCTCTGTGCCTCAGTTTCCCCATTTTTAAATGGGGTTCCTGACACTTACCTCCCGTATAAAGCACTTTAAGATCTGATGGAAAGCATTAGAGTTAGGCATCATTTCTTTATGAATAGTGTCAGAGCAAGGTATAGGGTGGCTTGCAACACAGAGAATTTACAAGACCGCATTGCTAGTCTTGTGTTTAAAAAAGAAAATCTGCCATTGTTGTCACCAAGAGAGGAAAAAAAATGTCCTTTTCTTTTCTTTTTTGCAGGCTCTTTGGTGGTTTGATCATGGATGTGAAACGAAAAGCTCCTTGGTTCTGGAGTGACTTCAGGGACGCTCTGAGTTTGCAGTGCTTGGCGTCTTTCCTCTTCCTATACTGTGCCTGTATGTCCCCCGTGATTACCTTTGGGGGGCTTCTTGGAGAAGCAACCGACGGACAGATAGTAAGAATATTTTTTTCCTAATGTATAATGTATGATGCCCAGGAGAACAAGCTACATTAGAGAACACCAAGAGCAATAGGCATTGAATTTCCCTGCTGCTAATATATTCTGAGTTCTATTGATTTGCCTTCTCCTAGTTGAGCCTTTAAGGGCGGTGGGCGGGGGCAGGTTTTCTCCACAACCAGACAGGCTGGGAATTTAATTTTTTTTAAATGAAAGCTGAGAGTCTTGTGTAATCACTTGACTCTGGGAGCTGGAGCTTTAAGGAACCCTACCAAATATCACGAGTGCTTTACAAAAGAAGGCAATATCATTATCTCCATTGTACAGATGGGAAAACTGAGGCAGCGTATTTAGTTTCATCAAAAGGAATATAGGACTGGGAAAGATTTCCTCAGTTGCTGAATAGAATCCCTTAGTACTACATCCATATGCGTATTGCTATTTAGTAATGTAAAATGCAAGCAAAGAGATGCAAATTGTGATTTTCAAACCAACTAAGGGCTTTGGGTGCCAGATTCCCATTAAAAATCTGGCCGGGTGTTAGTCTCTTGTGAAAATAATTGCTTGAATTCTCCACTAAGGCCACATACAGCACTCTGGCTGCGTATACTAACCTTAAAATGGTGTGACTATAGTTTACGCCCACCTTTATGCACTCACAGAGCAGTGTAAAGTGGATGAAGTGTAAAAGCGATTCAGACCCAATGTGTATAAAACTTAAAGATGGAGGAATATTTATCTGTCGCTTTTTGGTTGTTTTTAACTTCAGAGTGCAATAGAATCTTTATTTGGAGCCTCGATGACTGGAGTGGTGTACTCTCTGTTCGCTGGGCAGCCCCTCACGATCTTAGGAAGCACCGGACCGGTGTTGGTGTTTGAAAAGATTTTGTTCAAATTCTGCAAGTAAGGCCGTGTGCTCTTTAGAATGTACAGAATTGACCCAGGTGGCCAGGTGGCAGATTAAAAGAATAACAGGGAAAATATATATTTAAAAAAAGAAAGCAAATGTAAGATACAGTTTTATTTCCTCTTTGCACATAAAACATTGCTGCTTTCCTGAGTGACGGTGTAAGACTGGAATAGTTTGAATAGATAGAATAAAAATTGGAATGGTGAACAATACGCTGACTCTCATGAGCCATAAATGTGTTGCTCATATGCTTAAAGTTACGCATGTTCTCAGGTTCCTAGCCCCCATCCCCAAATGCTTTTTCGACTCATTCACTTCTTATGTCCTGTCTTTTAGGTGTGGATCCTGGAAACACTGTAACTCTAAGCATATAACTAATAGAGCTGATGAAAAAGTGGGTTTCCCCCCCCAGAGAGAATATTGATTTTTGGTTAGAAATTTAAATACTGAAGCATTTTGTCCAAAAAGCAAAGCATTTCATTTTTGGCTGAAATATTTTGGTTTCCAAGTATTTCATTTTTTGACGAAAACTCAAATTTTCTGCAGAAAGCAGACACTTTCATTAAAAAAAATAATTCATTGGAAATCCAGTTTTCTATCAATGCACATTTGTTTTGGATGGAAAATTTCCTACCAACTATGGTAACTAGTCCCACTGAATTTAAGTACTATACATCCTTAATGTTACGCATGTGTGCGTTTGAAGACTGTGAGCTCTTAAGGGCAAGAATTGAAATTTTAGTATAGAAGTATACAGTACCTGGCTTAATTGGACCACTGCTAGGTTGATTAATAAAATAATAACAATAATTAATAATTAATTAAGTTGAGCTCTTCTCTGCCTGGTCGATACGCTTGACTAGTGGTAGTTCACCGGGTGAGCAGTGATGCAGTAAATTGATCCTCACAAGAGGCTTCATATATGAATAAAATCTTTCCCAATTTCCTGTGCCATTCACTGAAAACTGTGCACCTATTTGCTTATTCTGACCTTTGGCGCTTGTCCCGGGCTCCTTTTTACAGAGACTACACACTCTCCTACCTTTCCCTGCGAACCAGTATTGGATTGTGGACGGCTTTCCTGTGCATCGTCCTGGTGGCAACAGACTCCAGCTCCCTCGTGTGCTACATCACTCGCTTTACTGAAGAAGCATTTGCTTCTCTGATCTGTATCATTTTCATCTACGAAGCTCTAGAGAAGCTGATTAAGCTAGGGGGGACCTACCCCATCCACATGCACAGCCAGCTCGACCACCTTACCTTCTACTAGTGAGTTCATCTTAGGTTTTTTTTCTTTTCAACGAGGACCATAAGATGCTGATTCAGCAAACTATGCACCTGGAATCATAGACTATCAGGGTTGGAAGGGACCTAAGGAGGTCATCTAGTCCAACCCTCTGCTCAAAGCAGGACCAATCCCCAACTAAGTATGGGATGATTTAGTTGGGGATTAGGTCCTGCTTTAGATGACCTCCTGAGGTCCCTTCCAACCCTGATATTTTATGATTCTATGAATAGGACTGGGCTCAGTACAGACCCTTAGTGTTAGGGGACAACACTATTTACCTCTCTCCATTTTGAAAATTGACCATTTATTCCTACCCTTTGTTTTCTATCTTTTAAGCAGTTACCAATCCATGAGAAGACCTTCCCTCTTATCCCATAACAACTTACTTTGCTTAAGAGCCTTTGGTAAGGGATCTTGTCAAAGGCTTTCTGAAAGTCTAAATATACTATATCCACTGGATCCCCCTTGTCCACATGCTTATTGACCCCTTCAAAGAATTCTGGTAGATTGGCGAGGCATGATTTCCCTTTACAAAAACCATGCTGACTCTTCCCCAACAAATTAAGTTCATCTATGTGTTTGACAATTTTGTTCTTACTATAATTTCAACCATTTTTCCTGGTACTGAAGTCAGACTTACTGGCTTGTAACTGTTGGTGTCACCTCTGGAACCCTTTTAAAAAATTGGCGTCACATTAACTATTCTCCAGGCATTTGGTACAGAAAATGACTTAAATGATAGGTTACAGACGACACTTAGTTCCGCAATTTCACACTTGAGTTCCTTGAGAAGTCTTGGGTGAATCCCATCTGGTCCTGGTGACTTATTACTGATAAGTAAAAATTGGGATCTAGTGGATAGAACAATGGACTGGGGTTTACAAACCCCAACTTCAGTTGCTAGCTACACCTGAATATCTCCCTGTGTGGACATTCTTATTCCAGAATCCACTTTGGAAGTGGATTAAGAACATTCCAGAACAAGCGTCCACACATGGTGTTATTCCGGAATAGCTATTCTGTTTTAAAGACACATCCTGCCTTTTTCTGGAATAGCTGTTGACAAGCCCTCTGCATCAGGCTTTCTGTGTGACCCTGGGCAAATCATTTAATGTGCCTGTAATAATTCTTCTCTGTCCCATGCAGCAGTTGGGAGGATCAAATCCACCAGTGATTGTAAGATGCTCGGATATGATTGTGAAGGCCGTAGAAGTGTCAGGAGTCGAATTTAAGCACTCGCTTAAGTGCTTTGCTGAATCGGTCTTAATGCAGGGACTTCTTTAACTCCATGTGTGACTGTTTAGTGGTAAAGTACAGCAGTGTGCCACAAAGATGTGGGAACTTTTGAACGGAGAATCCACCAACACCTAGAAACCACGGACATTTTGCTAGGTACTTTGAGAGCATTATAATGGTCTCATGATTAGGGTACTGGGCAGGAAGTCAGGAGACCTGCATTCAGGAGCCCTTAAACGAGCCCCTTCCCCCCTCTCTGCCTCAGTTTCCCCACCTGCACAGTTTGGATAATGGCACATATTTTGCTTTGGAGGTACTGGTTGTGCCTCTGAGACTGATCTCAGTTTTGCTGTTAAACCTTTTTGGTTTTGTGCTTCATCCGGAAGGATACAGGAAATTAAAAGCGAAGTATAATTATTATGCAACCAGGTTCCATGATCCACTGAGGAGTTCCCCTCTTTTGATACGTTAACCTTAGTATGTTTTCTTTGCTCTTAGCTGTAAGTGCGCCGCTCCTGACAATCCCAGCAATCAAACTCTGCAATACTGGAGTGACAAGAAGATTGTCCCTTCTGCGATTGAGTGGGCGAACCTCACTGTCAGTGTAAGTGCAGGGGCCTTTGTGATCTTATATGTGGCATATTACAGATCAGAACAGAGCAGAAGGGCATCATGGTCTAAATAACCATCATGTCATGCTCTTGCTAGTGTTAGCTCTGCCTTTTAGTGATGCTAATTGTTACTTAAGACCCCTAAATTATTCCAGGCCTCAAACCATATTAGAACAATTGTAATAGAAATAATGCAGTTCAGATTCTTGTGAGTTTAAAATTAGGGCAGGTTAGAAAACAGGAATTCTGTTTTGCAAAAAGTGTCAAGGTTTCAGCATTTGTTTTCACTGTTTTCCATGAATACGAGAGAGAGAGAGAGTGAGTGTGCTCTTAAAGCCTGCTCCACAATAGCTTGGTAGTTAAAGCACTCACCTGGAGTAGGAGAGATCTGTTCTACCTGATATGGAGGCGGGACTTGAACCTAGGTCTCCAGGTGAGTGTCATAACAGCTGGAATATATAGTCAGAATCTCTGTTGGGGCTGCTGCATTTTGTATAAGTAAAAGATTCCAGCAGAGAATGATAGGGCAGAGGGAGACTGAAGCTAGCCTCGTGGTTAGGCTGCTTATCTAGCTTTTGAAAACAGGATCTCAAGCGACAACTCTCATCTGTTAAGTGCTTGCAGGGTGGAGACTTTAAGTAACAAGTAGTTTACTCCTGCCAAGTTCAGAGTTACAGGATCAGAGCTCTTACTAAATGATCTAACTGTCCCTTCAGGGCTTCAAATCTATGAATGAAAAAAGTGAGTGACCGACACTTGTAACAAGAGGGTGTTAATATCCATGAATCATTACAGCCCTTCTGATCATTCCTGCTCGTTGCTACCTAATGCATATTAAAGCCACACGCTCTCAGCCAAAGGTGCATCACAGTCATTGGAAGTTTGGCCTATGTAAGAATAGCAGGATTTAGCTCTGAATGCTGTCTTCAAACTATGCAGATTCTAAGACCTTTAGAGAGCCTCTTTATTGAGATGTCACATCACATTTGTTGTGTATCATTGGCATCATGTGTGTTTATGGTGATGTCTTGATTACCTGTTTCTCCAGGAATGTCGGGAAATGCATGGAGAATTTACTGGATCCGCCTGTGCACTTGATGGTCCCTACACACCAGATGTCCTCTTCTGGTCTTGCATTCTCTTCTTCGCCACCTTCATTATGTCCGGCGCACTGAAGATGTTTAAAACCAGCCACTATTTCCCAACAAGAGTAGGTAGAAGATGGTGGCTAACTGCCAACACTCTCTTTCCTGAAAGACCAGTATTTCATGGTAGCTCTCATTAGCGTACATTGCTACAAATTCCAAGGCTGTGAGAAAATTAGGACTGGTGATAAATTTTGCCATAGTTTCTTATGAGAACTATAGTTTATTGTTCTCATGTCCCCATCCTCCACTATGGTCTGGATTTCCCAGGTAGATTACATCGCCCTTGATTCACCATAGCCAGGGATTCCCTTGACACACTGCCTGACTTTACCAGAGGGAAGATCAGAGTGCACCCTGGGAGATGTAGTTTGAGCCGGGAGCCCAGACTATAAAGGAGAATGAGAGTTTGAGGCACCTGAACTACATCTTCAGTGAAGCATCATGGCAGCATTTCCAACTGAAATGTTTTGCCTGAAATATTTTGTCTGACAATCAGCATTTTCCCTGGAGGGATTTTGTTTTCAATCAGCTGTAATGGAAATCTCACCAAATACTCCATTTATTGAAGCAGATGTCATGGCATGATTCCGGCACATTGGGATATTTATGTGATATATTTAGAATGATCCCTGTCCAGTGAAATCTAGCCAGTACCACAATGTGAAATCTAGTCAGTGCCCACGAACCCCGTTGCATGCACTCCAAGGCCCCTGAACAATTTGCACTAACACCAATATTGCTAAATTGAGAATGCAGCAATATGGATAAAGTAATAGAACTATTGGAATTGACTGTGGGTATTGATATGTTCCTAAAAGGAAGTTTCCAGTGATTTAAAAACAATTCTGAATGGTAGAATCTTGTATTAAAAAGTGTGTTTGAATCTGGCTGTTTGCTAAAAACGAACATTACGTTTAACAATAAAAAGGGAAAGAATTTCATTGGGAAGATTATTTGCCTTTGGCTGTACTGTCTGTTGCTTTGTTTTGACAGTTTATTAATGCCTAAGGCTACATTTTAGTCATGGGTATTTTTAGTAAAAGTCAAGAACACGTCACAGACAGTAAACAAAAATTCACAGCCCATGACCTGTCTATCACTTGTACTGCATACCCCTGATGGAATCCTAGTAGGGGATGGCCCGGGGGCACAGCGGATGCTCATGTGGGTGCATCTTGGGGGTGCTGCGAGTGCTTAGGGGGGATGGTCTGGGGGGCACCGTGGGTGCTCGGGGGAGAGCAGCCCAGGACCCACCACTGGAACTGGGTGAGGGGTTGGCAGGGCTGGTAGGCTCCCTACCCGGCTCCTTGCAGCTCTCCAGAAGTAGTGACTTGTCCTTCCCTCAGTTCCTAGCTCTGTTTGCTGCCTCTAGCGCTGGCTCCGCAGCTCCCATTGGCCAGGAACCACAGCCAATGGGAGCTGCGGGGACGGTGCCTGCGGACAGAGGCCGCACATGGAGATAGGAACTGAGGGAGGGACATACTGCCACTTCTGGGGAGCTCCCCAAGGTAAGTGCCGCCCAGAGCCCTCATCCCCTCCCGTGCCCCAACTTGTAGCCCCCTCCCACATGCACCCAAACTGCTGCTGCTGCTGGGGGTGTGTGGTCTGAGGCTACCCCAGCAGCGCCAGTATGTCTTGCCCTGGGCCAGCTGAGTCAGCCACTGTAGAAGTCACGGAGGTCCCAGAAAGTCATGGAATCCGTGATTTCTGTGGCAAACTCGCAGCCTTACTAATGCCAAATGCTTCTTTAATTTCTCATACCAGGTACGAGCCACGATAAGTGACTTTGCTGTTTTCTTCACTATCGTCACTATGGTGACTTTTGATTTCTTAATTGGAGTCCCATCACCAAAGCTACAAGTTCCCAGTGTCTTCAAGGTAATCAAATGGTGTAACAGATTTGGTTTCACTGAACAATCCACATTTGTAATGACATTTTAAAATGAAGTGTTTGTTGTGAAAGGCAGCGTGGTGTAGTGGATGGAGGATGGCACACTAGAAGCCAGGACTCCTGGGTTCTATTCCAATTTCTGGATGGGAGTATGGATTAGTGATTAAAGCAGGGACAAGTAAGAGACAGGACTCCTTAATACAGTTCTTAGCTGTGGGATCTAGTGGTTGGAACAGGGAGAAGTGGGATTTAGGAAATGTGAGCTCTGTCCTGATTTTGTCACCAAATCTCCTGGGTAACTTTGGAAAACCACTTCATCTATCAGGAGGAGTTTTCAAAAGCACCCCAGTGAGTTACATGTTCTATTTTTAGAAGTGACTTAGACACTTAGGCCTAGATCCTTAAAAATATTTAGGCACTTATTCTCATTGATTTCAATTGGAGTTAAGGCATGACTTCGAGGATGTGGGTCGTAGGAGCCTAAATTAATGAGATAAATTACTTTGCATAAATTGCTTTGAAAAAGATGAGACATAGGCTCCTAAATCCTTTAAAAGCTTTTGAAAATGTTCTTTTTAGTAACATGTTCCCCATCTGTAACCTGAGAACAATAACATTGCCCTACCTTGCCAGGGTGTAGTGAGGATAAATACATTCAAGATTGTGAGGCCCTCGGGTACTGTGGAGATGGGAGCTGGATAAAGCACATAGGTAGAAAAATGACTGAGAACGGATGGTACAATTGCTTCAATAAATGGCTTTTATTTTGCGGTATGTATTTGCCATAGCCGACAAGAGATGACCGTGGGTGGATTATTAGTCCGATAGGACCCAATCCCTGGTGGACGGTGTTAGCAGCTCTCATCCCAGCTCTCCTCTGCACCATCTTGATATTCATGGACCAGCAAATCACCGCTGTTATCATAAACAGAAAGGAGCATAAACTCAAGGTAACAGTGTTTTAGGAGTGGATGAAAAGAACTGATTCTCCATTCTCCTTGAGGGGGCCATTTAGGGATATGGGGCAAAAATCTGTTGGATGATTTAATTGGGGATTGGTCCTGCTTTGAGCAGGGGGTTGAACTAGAACCTCCTGAGGTCCCTTCCGCCCCGATATTCTGTACTTCCACACTGGAATGGTAGCAGTTTACATCAGCTTTGTACTCACTTTGCAAGACCCTGACTTAAGCATAATGCTTGACTTTAAGCAATTGCTTAAGTGCTGTCCTAAATAAAGATGCTTTCCTGAGTTAGGCTCGACATGACTACACAAGGAGCAGAGCAACAGTCAATAATCTTCCTAACAAGTAAATTAGCCTAAAACCAAAATATCAAGGAGAGGTTTGTATTACCATCTGTGACAGGGGAATTAATTAGTTTGACACACCACAAAGTAACTCATACTATAGCTTCCTCTTAGTTACTTAAAAATAAAATGAGTCATTTTTTTTCTGATGAAAAATAGCTTTCTGATTAAATGGAAATTTCTACCAAAAAATCTGGTTTTGTTGATAATTTCCAGGTTTTCATATTAAAAAGGCCTATTTTTTTCTGTTGGTTTTCAGTTTCCAAAAACTAAAGAGATTTTTTTTGACAGTTTTTCAAGAAACTGTCTTGTCTCACTGGATTCTATTTTCTTACAGAAAGGATGTGGTTACCACTTGGACCTTCTGATGGTAGCAATAATGCTTGGTGTATGCTCTGTGATGGGGCTGCCCTGGTTTGTTGCTGCAACTGTTCTATCCATCACCCACGTGAACAGCCTTAAACTCGAGTCCGGCTGCTCAGCTCCAGGAGAACAACCAAAATTTCTCGGGATACGAGAGCAAAGAGTCACTGGCCTCATGATCTTTGTGCTTATGGGCTGTTCTGTCTTCATGACTGCTGTGTTAAAGGTAACAGGACACAAAGTACCCAAAGTTCATCGGGACAATAAATATAGGGAGAAATACTGTGTTTGTGATTGGACTGTGGAACTCACTGCCACATGATGTTGCAGAGGCCAAGAACTTAATAAGATTCGTAAAGGGATTGGACATTTATATGGATAACAATAATATCCATAGTTATAACAGATAATGCAAGAAAAAAGATAGAAAATCTTGTGCTTCAGGGTTTAAGCCAATCTCTTACTATTAATTATTAAGGCAAGACTTCATTGGAGGGCAGATTATCCCACATTTGTCTGTTGCTGGGTTCTTGCACTTCCTCTGGTGCATCTGGTACTGATTAGATGGACCTCAGGTCTTATCCAGTGTGGTGACTCCCAGGTTTCTAGTTCCACGGATAGTGTGATAAGAAATATTACAAGGAGTATTACCATAAGAGGTAGCAGCTCACCCTACTCACTTCCTCAGAACTGGCTTCCATCTTAGAGTATGTTTTCACTGAAAAACTAAAGGTATGTTCTTAATTCAGGTTACCTAATCCTGGTTAAAACAGCAGTGAAGACATGTCTACTTAGCTGTTAATTCATGTTAGCAGCTTGTGTTCAACCACAGTCTCCTGATAGATTTTATCCCGAGCTGCTAGCCTGAGTTAAAGGTCGAGTTGCTGTGCCTTCACTGCTATTTAAACCTGAGAGAGGTAACCTGAGTTAAGAGCACACCGCTTTATGCGGTGAAGACCTGCCCTTAAAGAGGGGCAAAGATAAAGATAAAGTGGCAAACCCATACAGTCAGATTGTCCAGGTGGGCCCTCTGTTCATGTGAGTATATTTCTAGGCGTGTGTTTTTCATGCCCATGCCATGGACATGCGAATTTACACGCAAAAGCTCCATGGGCCTGGCTGTGGGTTTTGCACACAGGAGCTCTCCCATGTGGTTGTGTCAACAATGGGGATGCGTGTGCAAGCCGTAAGACCCAGAGTGCGGAAGAGGGGAATGCCTGCCTGGATGGATTTCCCTTGATGGAACTGATTTAAAACTGATGGGAGACATGGAGGCAGATCTAGGCCACCATCCTGGAGCACATGAGTGTGTGCCCCAAACTCCTTTTTGATTCCTGTCAAAAGCAGGCTTATCCCTTTTTAGCTTTTAAAACGGGATGAAATCAAGCGTGTTCCAGCCGGTCCCACATCCCGCTGCTGGTCTTCTGGTTACAATTGACAGTGATTCCCAGCATGCCCTGCTTTCGTAAAGGCTAACCATTCAGTAGTGGATGCACAGACTTTCTTACAAGTTCTCACCCCAAAATGCCACCCATGGACTAAGATGAAGCATGCCAGCCTTATATGTAGTCGCAATGAAATACGGAGATGGCTTTTCTTTAAGGTCACAGAGTGCAGCAGCATTGAGATAAGTACATTTGAACATTGGTGAAATAACCTGCTTTCCTCTAACCTCTTTCTCGGAAGCGACTAAACCGTTTTTGATGTAACTTTTGCCCAAAAAGTCATTCTGGGAGAGAGCTGAAGCATGGAAAATGTCAGCCTCAGTGATAGGCAAGCCTCATATGAATGGCTATTATTTACTGTCTATGGGTTTATCTTTAATACTTACATTCTCTTTTTAGTTCATCCCGATGCCTGTGCTTTATGGCGTGTTCCTTTACATGGGCGTTTCTTCACTCAGAGGAATCCAGGTATGTTATTTTGTAGCACAAGGCTGTGTGCTAGATAGTTTTGGCAACGGAGGGTACACTGAATCAGGACTCCCAAGACCTACCTTTTATTCCTGTCTCTGGCCTTCTGGATGATGTTAGGCAAATCATTGCCTGCCCTGTGCCTCTGTTTCCCCATCTGTAAATGTGTAAAGCGTTCTGAGCTCTACTGGTGGCAAGTGCTGTATAAGAGTTATATGGGGATGTTGGTCCATTAGCTTACAGGCAGTAGTAAAATCACAAACCTGTACACATGATCTAGCCCAGGGGTTCTCAGACTTTCATACTGGTGACCCCTTTATACATTAAAAACACTTTTTAATATATTTAACACCACCATAAATGCTGGAGGCAAAGCAGGGTTTGGGGTGGAGGCTGACAGCTCGCAGCCCTCTCATGTAATAACCTCATGACCCCATGAGGTGTCCCGAGTTTGAGAACCCCTGATCCAGCCAATGAGGTTAAAGACTCACGCTGGTTTGCGTGTGGTAATTTTGAACATCCTACTAGACTGTTATTTTAAAGGAGAATCTTGTATTTCTCTTCCTGTTAATAACTTAAACTACTAAATGCAAATCTTGGCCAGCATTTGAAGTCTGTGTAATCAGAACCTCTTCTGTACACGATCTTTTCAGTTCTTTGATCGCCTGAAGCTGTTTGGAATGCCAGGAAAACACCAGCCTGACTTTATCTACTTACGGCACGTCCCCTTGCGAAAAGTCCATCTCTTCACCGTGATCCAGCTGACGTGCCTTGTTTTACTCTGGGCCATCAAAGCTTCTCCTGCGGCCATCGTCTTTCCCATGATGGTAAAGCTCTTGCTCTTTGGTAGCTGGATGGTTTGTATCGATAGGGTGTGATTGGTGGTTTTTGTTCAAGAATTAGTAAGGGTCTTACTGAGCTCTGGTCTACACTGGGTGAGGGGAGTAGGACCTGCATAGACAACTTCAGCTATGTGAATAGTATAGCTGAAGTCGATGTATGCAGGTCGACTTACCTCGGCATCTTCATGGTGCTGAGTTGCTCCCCTGTCAACTCCGTCTGCGCCTCTCAGCGTGGTGGAGTTCGAGTTGACGGGAGAGCTCTCAGAGCTTGATTTACTGTGTCTAGACAAGACGCGTTAAATTGATCTCCAAAAGATCGATCCCTACCCGCCAATCCGGTGGGTAGTATAGACCTGCCCTTAGTCTCATTTCCCTTATGGCCTCCAATGCCAAGGTAAAATGAGTGTCAATATAATTCCCTATTCAGGCTCTTTTGTGTGGTGCAAACAAGAAGAGATCCCCAAAGGCCGCGTCTAGACCCCTGACTTACATGAGCAGTCTCATTGAAGTCTGCCATTAGGAATGAACATGGGCAGCATTTTGGTTATGCTTGCTAGGTTAACTGGACAGGTATTGGGCCTGCTTCTGGGGCCGTGTCCAAACTAGGAAAAAAGATTTATTTTTTAACATGGGTGAACTAACCGTGTTAAAATCCCCCTGCAGAAGAGGCAGTTATAGTTGGCTGATTGAGGACAGCCCAGAGTGGGAGTCCATTTTTGAACTCAACCAGCTAATGAAGGGGTGCATAAACCTTTTGGCCTGAGGACCACATCTGGGTATTGAAATTGTATGGTAGGCCATGAATGGCCACGAAATTGGGGTTTGAGGGTGGGAGGAGGTGCGGGCTCTGGCTGGGAGTGCGGGCTCTGGGGTGGGGCCAGAAATGAGGAGTTCAGAGTGCAGGAGGAGGCTCCAGGCTGGGACAGAGGGTTGGGGTACGGGGGGTGGGGTGAGGGCTCTGGCTGGGGTGCGGGCTGAGAATGAGGAGTTGGGGATGCAAGAGGTTGCTCCGGACTGAGACCGATGGGTTTGGAGAGTGGAAGGGGATCAGGGCTTGAGCAGGGGGCTGGGGCATGGGAGGGGGTCGGGGTGCTGGCTCCAGGGGGATGCTTACATCAAGTAGCTCCCAGAAGCAGTGGCATGTCTCCCCTCCAGCTCCTACACAGAGGCACAGCCAGGCAGCTCTGCGTGCTGCCCCATCTGCTGGCACCACCCCCACAGTTCCCATTGGCTGGGAACCACAGCCAATGGGAGCTGCGGGGACAGCACTTGGGGCAGGGACAGCATGCAGAGCCCCCTAGCTGCCCCTATGCGTAAGAGCCAGAGGTAGAACATGCTGCTGCTTCTGGGAGCCGCGCGGAATGGGACAAACCCCTGATCCCATTCCCCAGCTGGAGCAGGGAAAGTCCCCAGACCTTGCTCCCCAGCAGGATCTTGAGGGCTGGATTAAAACATCTGGAGGGCTCAGGCTGTAGTTTGCCCACCCCGGAACTATAGCCTGCTAAAATGATAGTTTGCCTTGTCTACACCAGGATTTTACCATGTTTTAAAAACACACCTCTCCCTAATGAAGACAAGGCCCCTGTGCATCCCCTGAGCACGGTTAAGGGGCCTCACTGTGCATGAGGATTGGGCCCACTGCGGTTGCAGAAAGTTTTAGAGTGTGGATTGATGCCTACCTGAAAACAAAAGATGTTCTGGATCTGAAAACAGACTGAAACCATAATCAGCTTGGTCCTTTTGACCCATTTATACCTGAATCGACTTCACCACGGAGTTCTCATATGAAAACTGGCTCGGCACCATCTTTGAACTGATTAGCTGTTGGCTTGTATCCATGTAGGTCTTGGCTCTGGTCTTTGTCCGGCAAGTCATGGATTTCTGTTTCTCGAAGCGGGAGCTCAGCTGGCTCGATGACCTCATGCCGGAAAGCAAGAAGAAAAAACTGGATGACGCCAAAAATAAAGCCAAGGAAGAAGAGGTGATGTCCACTGAGTGTCCAGGGCTAGACAGCGCTTATGAACGTATAACTCTTCCATTTGCCAGTATAACCCTTTGTCTATAGATTGAAACCTGGCTGGAGGACCATAAATAAAGAGCAGTGTAATGTATTTGGAAGCAGGAGGGTTAGGGCTGGTAATTTTCAGTGGAACAGTTTTCCTTTGGAAAATGCAGTTGCATTGAAATTGAAATGTTTTGCAGGTTATGTGTCACGAGGTGGGCCATAACTATGCTAGACTATCCACTATAGAACTATGCTAAACTATATACAGACCTCAGGGGTTCAGGAACCAAATTAATGATCAATATTACTCAGAAGAACCACAGTAGTATGAATCTATCTATCTATCTATCTATCTATCTATCTATCTATC
>ML677378.1:1440305-1486153 GCA_007922305.1 Dermatemys mawii
CTATCTATCTATCTATCTATCTATCTATCTATCTATCTATCTATCTACAAAATAACTGACCAAGTACAATTGATTAATACTTAGGAAAAGGATCCTGATTCATGAATAACTTTGATTGGTTAATAATTGAATCACATAGTATATTAATATCATGTGCTTCAAAGAGCCGCAGGAGACACATTGAAGAGCCACTTGTGGCTCCTGAGTTTGTCTGAGTATCACTGTACTATACTCTATAGGTTCTTATACCACACACTTCACTGTAGTATCTCAGTGCCTTCCAGTCGTGCATGAAGCGATGTGGCTAACACCTGGTCACACGCAGTTCATTTTCTCATCCTTTGTGTTCCGTGGAGTGTTTTGTTTGGGTAGGGTTGTTTTTTTTGAATATACATGTTGCTATTTATTTATGTCAGAGAAGGCAAGGTAAAAAAAAAAACAAACGCTCTCTTTGCTCTCCCGATTCTACTTCATCTGTACCTTGGGTGACCAGACAGCAAGTGTAAAAAATCGGGACGGGATGGGGAGTAATAGATGCCTATATAAGAGAAAGCCCCCAAAATCGGGACTGTTCCTATAAAAATGGTCACTCTATCTGTACCCTGGCAAGCCCAGAATTAACCAAGGGAGACCGCCCTTAATTTCTTCCCCTACAGAGAAAGAACTTGTTTTGGTTTTTTTAAAGCAGGAGTCTCAGAAAATGATGGAAGCTGCTGAAGCAAATGTAATGCAGTTACCATTGGGGAACACGAAATATTTGACTGTTCCAGGACGAAATAACAATAGCAGGTACAATTCACTAAGAAAATCCCATAGCATGAAGATATCGTTGTCACATTCTTTGCTCCACTAGTATCTTCATGGATGTGTTGTGTTTCCATCAATCCAGGCTTTTCTAAGCATTAGAGATCTAGGCTGGCATTTTCACAGCAGGCTAAGGGAGTTGAACTTCAATGAGATTTGGGCACTTTGAACATCCAAGCCCTAGTCATTATAATCCAAACACTGAAAAAAAAATAGGTTGACTTTCTTCTAATGCCACATATTTAAATGTCCTTCATATTCCAATAAATACAAGGGCCACTACACAGCTTTGTGCTCCCTATGCAGATCGAGTGTATAGAGAGAAATCTCCAGACATCTGTGGTGGTGTTCCTAACATAAATTGATTCCACTCCCCTCCCTCATAACTGCTCCTGAGAGCAGATGTGTTAATAAAATAGAGTTGGTTGGAAAACAGATTTTCCATCCTGTGAAAAATTTCATGATTTCACACTTTTTTTCAGCCCTAATTGGGAAAAAATGCCAAACTTGTGAAATGAAATTTTAAAGATAATAGTATTGGATCAGTCAAAACATTTTGTTTCAATTTTGACCCTTTTTATTTTTAAACATGTTTTTAAAATAAAGTCAATTTCAAACCAAAAAGGAATTTTGAAATGAAAATTGCAACTTTGTGTTCTGAAAATGTCAAAATGGGAACTTTCAACATTTCCAACCCACCTTTTTCCCCGAAAAATGTATACGATTTTGTGAAAAAGTTTGATTTTGCCAAAACGGCATTTTCCAATAGAAAACTGTTTTGCCAACTTTTTTTCTGACCAGTTCTATTCAGAAGGTGAACGATAAGGGTGTGAAAGGGGTTTTTCATGAGTCTTAATAGCCAGAATTCCCATTGATCCTTGTTGGCAACCCCTGCTAGGCAGAATCAAGTGGCTGACACATCCCGCAATGAAAGTGATGTGAGGTTTCTCACCCCTTCCTCATGGGAAAACCCATTGATGCCAAGACCTGGTGGTGGATGTGAAAACTAAGGTACCTTTAAATTTTGTGAGGAAGTGTTGCTCATGGGTAGGACATTGAACTGGGATGTGAGTGGCCTGAATTCTATTCCTGGTGCTGCCATTGGCTGGTTGGTTGACCTTGGATCAGCTGATTCCATTCCCTATCTGGGAAATGGGGTAATGGTGATGATCTCCTTGTGTAAAGCGCTGTGAGATCTGCAGAGCGAAAGCATGATGGGTGAGCTAGGTAATATGATTGTGGAGCCTACCTCCTACTCCCCTGGGCTCTGTCAGCCTAGGTGTTATGAACAGCACTAGCAGCAACAGCAGCCAAGACATGCCTCCTGCACCCTGGTCCTCTGCTTTAAAGGACGTTGCCGTCCCTTCACCACTTGGATGCTGTTCTGTTGCGTTTAATCGTACTGAAAACTCATTCTGCGGGAGTAAAAACTCCAGACTCAGCTTCTTCCAAGTGTAACCGACATTCGTTTTAAGAAGCTGTTTCAAACACCGTCAGGACCAGCCCTCTGGGGTGCACCCAGACTGGGCCTATCAGACAAATGCAGTCCGAAGAAGCAATCCATTTGTCCTTTGTGTTGGGGACTCCCAAGTTAGCTAATTGGGCAATGCAACTGCGAGCAAACCGTGTGCAGGATCGCATGTTTTCACACAGAAGCTTTCTCAATGAACAGCTGGCTGCAGTTCTGGCCTATTGACACCGGCACATTTAGAATGAGGCACAGAAGGTTTTTCATCACCGCGAATGGTTTAGGAGCCTGCAACTCCCAGGGCTGGTTGCTAAGGTCAACAATCCAGCCAGGCAATTAAGCGCATGCTTCACTTTAACCACATGGGCAGCCTTGTTGACTTCAGACTCTTCCCCTGCTTAAAGATAAGCCCGTGCTTAAGTGCTTTGCTGGACTGGCGCCACTAGCGATCCCGGCGATCGACACCTCTAATGTTTGTTGCAGGGCCGATCCTTCCGAGATAAACATCTCGGATGAAATGCCTAAGACGACGGTATGGAAAGCACTCAGCATGAATACAGAAAATCTCTAAACCCAAGGAGAAGAGGTAAAGCGATAGCATGAGCAGAGATAATGGAGCCGCGGGCCCTTCTCTGCAGATGTCTGTGTGCGTGCCAGCGGGATATGGGTTTGAGCGTGTGTGGGTCAGACCCAGAGCTAGCTTGGAGGTTCTCTCTGAGGCCTGATCTGCCCAGGCTCAGCTTCTGGGGACAGGAGCCAACACTGAGCCTACGGGGTGGGGACTGCAGCCAGGTGCTATCCCAGTCACTGGGCACGTCCCAGGAGAGGCTCCGGTCCTATCTCTTCCCTTCTGTCTCTTCCCCACCCTTCCTTTCCCCGCAGAGGCTGGCTGCTGGGGGCACTTGACCTGGGGAGGTCACTTGACCCTTTGTGCCCCTCCCACGACTCGCCCCCTGGTAGAAATCCACCCCCTGCCCCTGTGGTTTTCCTATGGGCAGGAATGATTCAGCGTCTGACAGCAGATGTTCCCTTCTCTTGCCAATGAGGCTATCTCTCTCTGCTTAGTTTTCCCATGTAGGGACCTTGACTTTGGCGGCGGGGGAGGAGACCATGAAGATGACTCAGGGATGAGCCAAGGCGTACAGACACGGGGAGAAAATACTCTTAAAAAACCGGAGGAAAGGGTCAAAAAACAACCGCCCCGACCGCTCTCCTCTGGTACTTTTTTCATTCAAGTAGCTGGATTCACATTAAAGCCATTCAGACATTTTCAATGACCTTTGGTGTGCTTCGGTGGGCGTTTATTATCTTCAGACCAGCAAGCCGAGGTGGCTGTTGCAATTGATGACAGTTCAGTGTTATTAAGCCTTTCTCTGTGCGTGCGTGTGTGTGTTCTGTTCTCTTCATGGTAGAGAGATTGCTACCGCCCAGCCGGTGAGCGGTGTAGATTTTCCATCTGATTTTCTTTTAAAAATATAAACTCTGAATGTACAAAATTCATTTTTTTTCTGGTCTTTCGGGGCCACCCTCCATTCACTGTTCTTCCCTAACTGGCTAGTGGCCCGGTTGGGTTCTCGGTTAAGTTTCTGCAGTGATTTCTTGTGTATTTTAATAGTTGTCCCAGGTCCATCTGGCAACAGACCACGGCAGGCCGGAGTAATGGGAATAGATCCATCCGATCTGGACCAAAGCTGCAGACTGGGTTTTCAGTTTGTGCAATTTTTCTCGTTTTTGCAGTTTTGCACACATTCTGGCGACTATGGCCTGGATTCGGCAAAGCGGGTCGTCCGTGCTCAACGGCACAATGCCCAATTTTGGGTTGACTGCCGGCAGGATTGAGGTGTCGAAATGCCTAAATCCCTTTGGGCAATGATACTTAAGCTCCTAAATCAGCTAGGCATTGCAACGCTGAGTACGGCGCCGCCACTCAGTATCTTCAAAACTGAGCCCTATGCATGTTCTGAAGTCCCGTCGAAGTTAATGGAAGTTAACGTTAAAAACTCAGCAGATTATGTAAATTAACCCTGTGCATTATGGGAGCACCTAGTGGCACTGACTAGGATCAGAGCTCCGTGGTGCTGAAAGCGAACCCCTGCCCCAAAGAGCTTACAGATTGTCCAGACAAGCACTGTTGCTTCTCTTGGCCGAGCTCCGTGCGCATGCTGGGGTTTCTTGAATCCCTCCATTCCTCCCCCACAAGCTCCCTGAGTGCCCCCTCCCAACTCTCTCTGTTTTAGGGAGTCCCTGCAACCCACACCTCCTTCATGCTAGGAGTTTTGTGTAGCCCCATGGCCTCTTCCCCGCCAGACCAGGGAAGAGGTTTTACCTCCATTAAACCCCCTATGCCAGGGATTCTGTGTGTTCTCTTTCCCCTTCCCCTCATACCAGAGTCCCCCATTCAACCCCCATGTCAGGGGCTCTGGGTACCCCCATTTTCTCCTCTCCCCCATGCTTGTGTATCCCTCTTTTGCCCTCCCCCCACACTAGGGTCCCCCATTTTTCCTGCTCCATGCCAGGGGCTTTGGGTGTCTTCTTTTCTCTCCCCCCTCCAAAGTACCTTTCTTTCCCCCCAGATTGGAAGGGACAGATGGACGGCTGGGGTCCTCTCTCTTTCTCTCTCCCTCCCCTTGCCCCCCCCCCCCCCGGGGGGAGGAAGGAAGAGCGCCCCCGTTAAGCACCCCTCTTTCCGATGTCCTCTGCGGGCTAAGAATTCTCCCCCTGGCTGTTACGCATCTCTACACAAGGAGAGTAAACAGCAGCGGAAATGGGTTTTCCGGCTTTCACCAAAGCCAACAGGGTTCTGCCTGTTGATGCCTAGCTTGCTCCCGGAAGTTTCAGAATTGATCGGCCATGGCATTCAAAAGTTACCGTGTTACTGATGGACAGACAAACAGAGAAAGGCCACTGAGTTGACTGTCAGGCTTTGTTTCGCTTGGCCAGCCAAGGGTGGGTGAGGGATAGCTCAGTGGTTTGAGCATTGGCCTACTAAATCCAGGGTTGTGAATTCAATCCTTGAGGGGGCCATTTACAGATTGGGGGAAAAAATCTGCTGGATGATTTAGTTGGGGATTGGTCCTGTTTTAAGCAAGGGGTTGGACTAGATGATCTCCTAAGGTCCCTTCCAAACTTGATATTCTGTGAAAACCCAAGTGCCCAGCCCTGTGTTCTGTCCATTAGACAATGCTTGTTCACCTGCTTTGCTGAAGTGGGGCCTGTGTTAACTCACCAAGCGTGTGGGAACAGGGAACGTTGCAGATGGCTCATAATGGTGAGTATTCACACCATAAGCCTGCTTCAAAGAATCCCCCTTGTCCCATGATGGGATAGAAACATCAGCTGCAACCTCAGAGACCCATCAGAATAGCTTGAATGCTGCAATGACGTTCTTCAGCGAATAGGTTCTAACCATGCACAGTTTGGAGAACACTGTGATCTCACACTGCTCGTTCCTGGGGCGGAAAGAGGCAAAACTAATGACTACGTCATCTGAAAATGAGAGCTGTCAGATGACTGTCTGATTGTCTAGCTGTGTCATAGTCTGGGGACTTTCTCTTTGTTCTTTGTGATACGCTTGACAAAGTATCACAATCAGATCAGCTATCGAATCCCTTTTAGAAATCAGGGTTTTTCTGAGATCTGCGTTCAGCAAAAGGACTTAAGCCCGTGACTTTAAATATGCCTAGTTCTGTGCGTAAGGGAATCATACAATTGGAGGGCTGGAAGGCATCTTGAGTGGTCATCTAGTCCTTCATCCTAGTCTGGGGCAGAACTCTCCCTCCCATTCACCAGGAGTAGAGGGGCCCTACAAGTCCTGATCCAGCTGGGGAGGATTCCACCAGCAGCGCTATAAGGCTGTTCTCTCATGAACCCTCTGTACATAGAGAGTATGCCCGACCTGGGAAGGCTGTGTCAGAAGGTGCAGTGATTCCAGGCAGTGCCATGGCCCATAGGTCAGCCCTGGGAGGCTGCCGTAACTTTGACAGGCCCACTGGGGTTTCTAAATTATAGCTGGGGCCACTGTAGTCCCTGGTACAGGCCAGGATCAGAAAGGCGCAAAGGTAGCTTGCCGCTACCTTAGCCCCACCCTCCTCTGTGCGGTGCCTCTTAGAGGCACAACCCAGAATCTCCCCGGTTGACTCTCATGGGACTACCAGATGCTAATAGTTAAATTTGGTGCTTAAATACCTTGCTGAATTAGGGCTCTCCATTCTGCTCTTCTTACTCAGCCAAAACTCAGATCCCACTGAATTCAAGAAGAAAGTCCCCAAAGGTTAAGATTTTCAAGATCAGGGCCTATGTTTTTAAAAAGCACATGGATTTCTTGATGGGTGGAATCTTTTATCCTTCTTGCAAGCCAATCTGACTAGTCTATGGTGAAGAGCTTTCCAAGTTTACTGACTGTCCTGCAGTGTGGATAGGTGTTATAGTAGCACTTACTTGCCCGAACAGTGGACAGAGTACTTGATTGTTTACTGTAAATGCTTACGCCTGCCGTGAAACTCACTCCAAACATATATCACCTTTCTTTTACAATGCATTCATTTATTCCTTCCAGAATTATTGATCTCATTGATTATGATCATTCAGAGGGCTGATTGTGGAACCCCGAATTATAAAATGAATGTACTTTGATTTATTTGCTTTGTAAATTGCTTTTTCAGCATCCATGATGTCAGCGTACATCGCTCATTCTCTTAAAGTCTCAGTGGAAATTTTATCTTTTAATATGGTTGCCTGATTTACTAGATTACTAGGCGCCTGTAGAAAGCATTACACAAGGATGAGCCTCATTCCAGCCTCGCTGGTGTAAATTGGGCATAACACCATCATTATGCTGGCATCTGAATGGTGGAAGTGAGATCAGAATCAGGCCTTCTAAATTTAACATTAGAATGGGGTGTGTGCGGGGGAATGATTGAATTATTTTTGCTACCCCAACAGATCTAGTTGAAGAGGAATCCGTTGGGTAGTACTTTGGGGCCAGCGCTCTATTTTGTTTTCTTGCTTCACAGTAGAGCTTTGTTGTAATCCCTTGATCTTTATACCCATCCTTGTGAGGTGGAAATATTCATAGCAAGAATGGCCTTTTACCCGCCTATGGTTTGTATGTCAGCCTGTCCACAGCTAGTAGCACGAAAGTTTTGGGAGGGATTTTTTTTCCCTATGGCTACTGTTTCTGTGAAAATTGATTTTCTCCAAGGCTTGCAGCAAGGACTAGGCTCTGAAAGATCTAAGACCCTTTGTCAAAAGCCGGGAATCTCCCTCGGCCCACAATCCATAGATTGATAGACCAGAAAGGTCCATTTTGATCCCTGGTCTGACCTCCAGCATAACGCAGGAGTGAGGTGCAGTTCCTGA
Source organism: Dermatemys mawii (assembly GCA_007922305.1). Classification (NCBI taxonomy): domain Eukaryota; kingdom Metazoa; phylum Chordata; order Testudines; family Dermatemydidae; genus Dermatemys; species Dermatemys mawii. The sequence goes on from ML677378.1 coordinate 1,447,936, forward strand.
CCCTTGTCATCCACCAAGGGCCCCATGAATTCCTGTCATCTTCTCTGCTAGTGACCATTGACGGGGTGGGACCTTCAGGTCAACAGCCCCGGGAGCTGAAAACTTGTCAGCTTGTGGAAGGAAAAGGTCAGGCCTCTTGTTCCAGCTCTGCTTTCCCTTCCCTGATAACAACAGACAGTTTGGGTTTTGTTCTCACTCCTGCCTGGCCGCGTCTGCACAGAGCTTCTGGCAGCCTGGCTGCATTAACAGAACGTGCTATTTTATCCTGGACGTCTGTGCCGGCGTAACCCATTCGTGCGCAGTGAGGCTGTCTGTGTCCCTCCAGTGGTTAGACGTTCGTGAGTCAGCTACAGCCTTTGAGCTGAGGAGGAGGATGAGTTCTTTGCATTCAGACACAGAATTAAGATTCATGAGATTAAGAAAACCAAAAACTAACAAATGGGGGAAAAAACAATCAAATTTTGGGGTCATTTTGCCTTTTAGTTTCTGAGCCAATAGGGATGCTCTCAGGTCATAATTTCAAGTTTTTCTCTGCAACCATGAAGGTTAGAAGCTTTTTTTGTTTTTTGAAAGCTGAGGTTCTTGCATAACAACATGAGTCCAGGAGCAGGAGCTTTAAGGAAAACACCAAACATCCCAAGGGTCAATGTCAATGTTTAGCTGCCATTTCGTTGCCTATGCTTTGCATGGGCAGACGTGTGTCTGTTTCCTACCACGTATCATGATTGGTCGCCTCGTTATGTAATGGTAATGACTAGATTGCTGACTTGTTTCTAGCACAGGACATGCAGAAGGGCCTATTTAGAGTCTAATTACTTTGTAATCCATCAGCTAAAATCATTCCATAGAAAGGCACTTGACTTTGGTTCTCTGCTGTCTTGTGAAGTCATTTATACCATTGTGAAGGGCTGCTATTCTGGTTGACCTTGTGGGTTTTAGAGCCTTGCATTTTACACTTTGCACTGGTGTAAATGATGGAGAATTTGGCCCATCACTGATTTCACATTAGATTAATAACAAATAGAAATGTGCGAGTCCCCTTCTTCTTCCACTGAGCATGGTTGAATTGTGCAGCTCCCCGGAGGACGTAGGGCAATGTCTCTGTAAAAGACTTCCATGGCCAGTCGCCCAGCAAGGCCTCCTCTTCTGCATATGTGCCTAAGGCCTCACGGGGGCATGGTGATAGACTATTTTCTGTGGAGAATGAAAGAGCATGGGGCTGGGCCGGGGAAGGTACTGAGGTGAGAGAGATGATACTGTGCTGAGATGGTGAGGTGAAGGTAGCTGTGCCGTGATTGGGAGGGTGTTGAACAGAAGGACATGGGATGTTGTGGTGGATGGCGGACACAACAGGGCAGAAAGACTGCTAAAAAACCTCTCTCTGGGACAACTGGGTAACCTTTACTAGAGCTGGGCGAATCACATTTCATAAAAGATGTGGACAACTTGGAGAAAGCCCAGAGGACAACAGCCAAAACGATTAAAGGTCTAGAAAACATAACCTATGAAGTCAGAATCCCACAGTGTTGCCGGCTCTTGAGATAGTCTCACAAATGTTATGTTGGTGTTTTGATTTGAAGGCCCAGCTCCTGGAGTCAGGGGATGACATGAAAATCTCAGCTTTTATTTTTTTAAAAAATCTAGCTCTCGTGGTTACAGGGAAAAACTTGAAAATGTTACTCCAGTGACCCCTACCTTCAAAAAAAAAACAAAACAGCAGGACTCCCCCACCCTGCAGATTTATCATTTAAAAAATCTCATAATTTTAATTCCTCTTTTGATTTTGGGAGGGTCTGAATCATGATTTTTGACTACTCGAGGTTGGCAATTCTGTAATACACTGTGGAAAGATTTTCAAAGGCACATGTGGCTGTTTGGTACCTAACTCCCTTTGACTTTAACTAGAAATTAGGCTCCTAATTCCAATGTGTGCCTTTAAAAATTTTCCCCTGGAGCAAAATGTACCATCGTCTTAAGGTGTTTTAAATCGGCATCATTTTTCTTTTTAAACACCTGTAATACCAAGAAACAGAGATGATTTTTAATGGGTGGATTCTTTTACATTCACAAAAGTTCATGTCTTTGCTCGCTCTTGTAAGGCATTTTTAATAGCTGCCTATAAATCTGATGGATCTAATTTGTCTGATTTTTTTAATTTGGAGCATGATGAAGGCTGGGAGGAGTTAGGCACCAAAGTTCGCTAAAGGAATCTGATGTCTAGATCCCTTCGGTCCTATTGAAAATAGGAGCTAAAATGAAGTGCATAATATTCCCTAAACAAAGAAGGAAAAAAATGTCAAAAGGTGCTGGCACATTTTTTCTAGTATATTTTTTTCCTCCTCGTACGCTACATGTAGAAATGGAGAAATTTATTTTCTTCCTAGAGATACTGAAATATATTTATTTTGTTGTAAGAGATGATGTAGTTTGGAAACACTCCACATTGTAAATAAAACTGGAAAACTTAATTGAACTACGTGTTATTTACAAATTAAACTGTTTGCTAAAAGTCCGACGTGATTTGATTGATTTTATTTCAGGGTAGGGGGTTTTGTTTGGGTGAGTTATGTAACAAAATGTTGTTGTCCCGTGGTTCATGTCTGTGAAATGTTGCTTGGTGACTGTGGTACCTCAACAGTCAGAACTGTGCCTGTCTTTGATTGATCTGTAGCTCATCAAAAATAATGGAAAAAATAATAAAACAATTTGTTTGACTCTGTATGCCACTTTCAGTGTATTTGAAAGAGAAAAATCCTGCTGTTGGAGAGAACATAAGAATGGCCATACTGGGTCAGACCAAAAGTCCATCTAGCCCAGTATCCTGTCTTCTGACAATGGTCAATGCCAGGTGTCCTGGAGGAAATGAACAGAACAGGGAATCATCAAGAGATCCATCCCCTGACACCCTTTTCCAGCTTCTGGCAAACAGAGGCTAGGGACACCATTCCTGCCCATCCTGGCAAATAGCCATTGATGGACTGATCCTCCATGAACTTATCTAGTTCTTTTTTGAACTCTTGGCCTTCACAACATCCTCTGGCAAGGAGTTCCACAGGTTGACTGTGTGTTGTGTGAAAAAATACGTCCTTGTGCTTGTTTTAAGCCTGCTGCCTATTAATTTAATTGGGTGACCCCTAGTTCTTATGTTATGAGAAATAGGAAACAACACTTCTTTATCTACTTCCTCTACACCAATCATGATTTTATAGATCTCAATCATATCCCCCCTTAGTTGTCTCTTTTCCAAGCTGAACAAGTCCCAGTCTTATTAACCTCTCCTCATACTGCAGCCATTCCATACCCTTAATTATTTTTGTTGCCCTTTTCTGAACCTTTTCCAATGTGATATTTTCTGTCTTAATTTCTTCATGATTCCTAATATTCTGTTTGCTTTTTTGACCGCTGCTGCACATTGAGAGAGATGACAGTGATCCGAAGGGGCTTTTCAGATATGTTTTTGAGTAAGAAGAATCAGGGGTGGGGAGGAGAAGGGAACATTGAGTAAACAGTGCTGGGGTGGATTTGCGGACACAACCAAAGGAAACCACAGATGTGTTCGACTGTTTTCCTCTGTTTTGTGGAGGAAAACTACTGTGCCAGGGAGCTCAGTTTTGCACTGGGAGAAGAGGGCAGTCCACTCTGACCCTGATCCAGATAAGCCCTTAAGCATGTGCTTAGCTTTAAGCAGGTGAACTCAATGGGACTTCTCAGATGTCTAAAGTTAAGCATGTGTTAATAATCAGAAGTTGCTCAGGGTAACATTTTCAAAAGTCAGGATCCTAAATTCCATTAACTTTCAGTGACACATAGTCACCTACATGACTTTTAAAAATGGAATGTAGGCCCCTAAATCCCATTGGTCCTTGTCACAGGGCGATCCCGGCCCTTTGAGAAGAACGAAGCCAATGCACCCAGCTCGAGACGGCACCTGGCCTCTAGAGGGAAGTGATTGGCACGTGAGAGACAGGGGCAGTGGGAGAGAGCTACAGGAGACCCTGTCAAGAGAGCTGAGTTTTTCCAGCTAAAACTATTTGGTGAAACTGACATGAATTTGTGAAATATTTTGGTGTCACTGAAGCTGAATTTTCTTTTTGGCCAGAAAAATCAATCAATCTATCTCTACCAGTTCTACTCCTAGAGACTTAGGACCAGATTTTAAAAGGTATTTGGGTCCCTAATGGGCTTTTCAAAAGCCATTGAAATGAATGAGTTTTAGGTGCCTTTTGATCCTGCTAGTTACCTTTAAAAATCTGGCCCATGGGGACTTACGAAAATTTTACCCTTTGGCACTTTTGAAAACGTAACCCAAATCCACAATAAATATAATTTGCTGCATATTACTCACCAAACTCTACAGCCTTTGGCCTTTATTCAGCAAGATACTTAGGGTACGGCTACACTACCTGCCGGATAAATCGATCCCCGAATCAACGGCTATACTCCACCTCGGCAAGTAGCGTAAGCGGAGTCGGCGGTGGAATGGCTGCAGTCGACTCGCCACTGTGGGGACGGTCAGGTAAGTTGACCTAAGGTACTGTGACTTCAGCTATGCTATTTGCATGGCTGAAATTGCGTATCTTAGGTCGATTCCCCCCGTAGTGTAACCCAGCCCGTGAAAAAGAAGCAAACACCAAACCCATGGAAATCAGCCTTAAGCTTGTGATATGTCACTGAACTGCTTGGGATGACTTGCTTTCTTAACATTGGGCAAACACCTGGCCAAGTCAATGCCTGAAGGTCGTAACAGAGATCCAAATTAAAATGCGCTGTGAATGCAGCCTGTTTTGCTGATTTTCCCAGACACAAGAGACGTGGCTCATGTATTGTGTCTGGAGGAAGAGTGTATAGAACTTGGGGTGAAAAAAGGACAGTGGAGGGGAAGGGTGTCATAGCAGTTGAGAGAAATTTTTGCCCCTAATTATTGCAAAAAGGGACAAGATCTTTAGTCATTTAATTTGGGGGTGGGCGGGGGAGGAGTAGTGAAAGAAGTGACTAGACGATTCTAAATTAGGCAGTGTCTGTGTAGCACAATAAATGGCTAGAGACACAGACGTGAATCTGATGCCATGGGCAGACCAGCCTCTCCTCACCGATTTCCATCAACACCATCCACAGCTCTCCCAGCTTTTCTAACAAGATTTAATCATGTTTTCCCCGTCTCTTTTCATGCCCAGCTTCCCAGAACCCTATTGTCTAGACTGGGGTGGGCAAACTTTTTGGCCCGAGGGCCACACCTGGGAATAGAAATTGTATGGTGGGCCATAAATGCTCACAAAATTGGGGTTGGGGTTCGGGAGGGGGTGAGGGCTCTGGCTGGGGGTGTGGGCTCTGGGGTGGGGCCAGAAATGAGGAGTTCAGGGTGTGGGAGGGGGCTCTGGGCTGGGGCGGGGGTGTGGTGTGCAGGCTCTGGCTTGGGGTGCGGGGCTGGGGATGAGAAGTTTGGGGTACAGGAGGGTGCGCCAGGCGGGGATCCAGGGGTTCGGAGGGCAGGTGGGGGATCAGGGCCTGGGCAGCGATTTGGGGCATGGGGAGAGGCTCAGGGGTGAAGGCTCCGGGTGGCGCTTACCTCAAGCGGCTCTTGGAAGCAGCAGCATATCCCTTCTCCGTCTCCTATGCGAAGGCATGGCCAGGCAGCTCTGCACGCTGCCCCATCTGCAGGTACCGCCTCTGCTGCTCCCATTGGAGCACCAGAGGGGGCCACTGGAGCTCATAGGAGCCAGAGGGGGGCCTGCCATGGCTTGCGGGAGCTGTGTGGAGTGGTCCCCGACCCTACTCCCCAGCTGTAGCACCAGAACATGGCAAGCCCCAGACTCTGCTTCCCAGCAGGAACTTGAGGGATGGCTTAAAATGGCTGGCAGGCCAGATCCGGCCCACGAGTTGTAATTTGCCCAACCCTGGTAATAGATACAGAGTGACCTTATCACCCGTGTCTTTAGGTGTAACCTTCTTCCATGTACTTAAAGTTTTCTCAGCAGTGCAAGAAAGGAGTCGGTCTCCCGTTGGGGAGTTGGATGCCTGACTCTCAGAGAACAGCGAATTCCCCCTAACTTCTAATGGATTTTAAACAAAAGAAGATGTTGGAATCCACAGACATACTGATGACAGCTACAGAACACAGCTGTTGAGTTTTAATAGCGATGTTCCTGCATTTTATTCTATGGAGCTGCTCAGGAGAGACATTTTATTTCAATTTTAGATTCACTTCTTACCCCCTCCCCTCCTTCAGAAAAGGGTGGGGCACCTTTAATACAGTCAAGATTCAGTGATGAGAATCTCCTTTCTTTGCCAGCAAGTGCTATAAAACAGCTACAAGGAGGGTGGTGAAGCACTGGAATGGGTTACCTAGGGAGATGGTGGAATCTCCATCCTTAGAGGTTTTTAAGGCCCAGCTTGACAAAGCCCTGGCTGGGATGATTTAGTTGGGGTTAGTCCTGCTTTGACCAGGGGGCTGGACTAGATACCTCCTGAGGTCCCTTCCAACCCTGATATTCTAAGTTCTACAAACCCTAATGCAGAAACATCTGCTTTTTTAGCAGGGGAGAGTGTTCACCCCACAACCGCCTGGAAGCAAGGAGGCTGAAACAATGTGTATAGTGGGGGTTCTGAGCACCATTGGACCAAACTGTAAACCCTGGACAGGATGGAAACCATGTCAAACCAGGGTGGGGCTGCAGCTCTTCTAGTTCCAGCATCTATGCCTGCAAGGGCTAATGAGGCTGAGAAGGGGCCAATTAACCAGCTAAGGCCACAGCTGAGGGGAATTAGGTGGCCAAAGTAAGGATGATGGTGCTCAGCTGAGAAGGAAAAGATGGGGTAGGATAAAGACTAGCAAAAGAAAGGGGCTGTAGGGAAGCAGTTTTGCAGCTATTTTTTGGGAGTGAGGAGGATTGAGGGATTTGCAGTTCCTTCCTGAAAGATGGGAGCTAGCTGCTGTAGGAGGGAGTCCAGGGAAAGAGCAAAAGGATCCCACAGTTGCTGGTTATAGGGTCCCTGGACTGAAACCTGGAGCAGAGAGTGAGTCTGGGTTCCCCTACCTGGGGAAGTGGTACTGTATGGGTAATGAATGAGAAGACTGCTGGTGAGAAAAGACTTTGGGCCCCCTGGAAGGGGAAACTCAGTGACTTTGCTGGAGGGACAAGTTATGAAGAGGGAACAGACTGGGTCATGGAGTGCAGCAGTAGGGAATGCAGTGAGCAATGGAACCTGGAAAGAGCTAATCTCCAGAGTGGCCAGGAGACAGTGTTATCTGTGGTGAGTGTACCCTGGGATGGGGGGACAACTAAGTTGGTTTAGAAATGCATAAAGCAAACAGCTGTGCTCCACCTTTGGTCCCAGTTAAGTCAGAAGAGTTGTCTAGATTGAACTAATGTCTTGAAGTGGCAATGGGCCTGCTGAAATCCCATGGACTTCAGTGGGACTCAGGCAGCTGCCTAGGAGCCTCCACCACAGAGTGGGACCCTGTTGTGCAGCTGTTCTACAGAGCAATGGATGTCTTGGAGCAAAGACCTTCCTCACACAGGCCTATGTTAACATTTAGCACACGCCTCTGTGTGTTTGTGACTTGGAACCTTAAATATCTATGGGCCTTGGATGCTGTTTTGTAGATTTTTCACTAATGGCGCAAGCTGGAAAATTACCAGGATGACTTTCTCTAAAATGGGGCAGAGCTTGGCTCGAGAAAACAAAAGGCTTCATTTTGCATGGCTTTATTATCATTGATGAAAATGTGCAGAAACTCGGGTGCTAGAGAAGCAGCCTACAGACAACATTAAAACAGAGGCATAAAGGGTTGAAACAAATCCATTTTTAACACGGTGTGCTGACATCATTAGTCACAGATGTGGGCTATTTCACTACACCTTGTCATGACTCTAGCTGGGGAGCAATGAACACTTAGTACAAATCCGTTTCACTGCAGAATTCTTTGATCATTGTCAGAGGTGACTAGATCCACTAGGCAGCTGTGGGAAGGTCCTTCCACAAGGCTGATTTCTTGGTCTGGTGGCTAATTGGACCTGAGAAATGAACACACAACATCAGGAGCTCAGAAATATAGGTTTAGACTGCCGGTGGTGTTAGCCGCTGCTATTCAGCCATTCCTGAGACTGCAATGGATGGCTTACTTTTGGGGGTTAAAATAGGTGTCGATTTCCTCCTAAATCAGTAGCTGCTAGGTCAATGGTTTAGACAAGGTCTGATTAATGTGTACCATTTGCTACCAATTTATTCTTTGGGCTGGAAAGACAATTAAGACATTGCAGACTGTTCACAAACAGAAAGAGACAATCAGCTGATGGCTGTTTTGGTCTTGATCTTTATTTGCGGAGATGCTGCCCCTCCACGTGAATCGGCACAGGGGAGTCACGGGGCATAAATCTTCCTCTTTTTCTCCTGTGCAGCCTGCCGGTATTGCTACCCATAGAGCAGTGTTGTCAGAGGGGGAAAAAGGGGAGGGGGGAGTAAAAGGGGGCAGGGCACAGGAGGCAGAAAAGTGGGGGAGGGACTGGGCGTAAGAGGGAGGGAAAGTGGAGCACGGGAGGGCAGCGATCTGCTTGGCAAGGGCAGGGACCAGCAGAGACTTGAGTCTGCCCCATCCAACACGTTGGCCAACACAGTTGAACCAACACAGAGGGGAAATGATCTGTGCTAGGTATGATTTTTCCCCACTCGGCCAGCCAGCCAGAGGCACCAGGGACTAGTAATAATACTGAGCCTGGCTTTGCTCTGGGCAGTCTAACTACACCCATATCATGGTCTAGCACTGAATTAGTTCCAGGAATCATTTTTGCTTGGTAGACTGGCCAACACAAACACAATGTCCAGCTCTACTGGTTAGACCACATACGTAGGTCTAGCGGGCTGGTAGGCAGTGGATCTTCTAGTTCAGGAGGTGGGAATCCGTGTTTCTGACCTGCAAGCCCCTAGTTCGGTATCTGCTGCTGATTTGAATAGAATTGCTTTAGCCCTCCAATGCTTGGTACTAGAGCCGGTCAAAACTGGCATTTCTGATGCTTGTTTTATCCCAGCTGGGGATAGAAAAATTGCAATGTCCTATTTTTCTGCAGGACAGAAATGCCTCCAAAAATTCAGTTTTGAAACCCCGCCAACCCTCACTGAAACCTTTTGCTTTGACAATGTGGAAATATTATTAGCAATAATATTAAAATGACTATAATAAAGACTAAACAAAAGGGGAAAATTGGAGGTCCGTAAACCAGGACAGTCTGAACAAAATAGGCCATTGCAACTTTGAATCATTTCAAACAATTTCTGGGGAAAATATCTTTGAAATCGCTACGGTCTCATAAAACACATTGACTTTGATTACACCGTGTTCTTGACCCACTCTGCTTGGGACAGTCTTCCCCCGGCAATCCATGCTAACGCCACTGTTTGTCTCTATTCCCCTTCAGGGGTTCAAAGTTTGCTACTGATCTCAGGCTCATGTACTGCTTCTTTAGCTCATGCTGCCAGAGCCAGAAGTCAGGACAACCCAGCGGTGGGAGGAGTTTGCCAGAAATACACTTTAAATTTCCAAACCTTGATCTGACATACCTAAAGAGTGAGTGGTTGGGCGGGAAGGAGATGGTGTTGCGATCTCCTTTGATGTACCTCTTTGTAGAACTATGGAAAGAGGGGAAAAAACCCATCTGTGACTGTACTAACTGTGCAAAACATCCATTCACCCCTTACTCCTTGGTATATTGCATTATTAAAGAGCAATATTTTTTATTTATGCCTCATCTTTCCCTTCTGCCTCCTCTTTTGGAAACTTTTAAACTGCCCCTTGTTCACTTCTGTTCTACCAGTTCTCCTTCTTTCACTCAAAACACCTCTGCCTGCCCTGCATTGGGTTGGGTTGCCATGGAGCGTTGCCATGTGGGCGATCTGAGAAGGATTCTGATACCCTCAGAGGCCCTCTTTCCATGCTATGTCTACACTGAAGCTGGGTGTAGGCCTTCCAACCTGGATAGATGGTTGTGTGCTACCTCTGCTCGAGCTACTGTGGAGATTATGGCATGGGCCAGCCACCCAAAACACACCCAGGAATCAGATGGGCCTGTATTTGGGCAGCTACTTTTAGTGCAGTAGCTCAAACAGAGCCAGCCATGTCTGTCTGACTAGCCTGGGAGGCCCACCCGAATTTGTCCTAAAGAACCGAGCCTTGACTCATCTCTGTGGGAATCTGATCCACACCCCATCCTGCTAGAAAATTTCCTGTGGCAATTTTGGAAGAAATGATTCTTTTCCCAATCTAAACATTTTCACAATGTATTGGGTGGAAATTTTGAATCCTGAAAAACGTGAGCCACCAACTGACCTGGTTTCGGCCAATATATATATATATATATTCTTTTTTTTGCCAAACTATTTCAGTTGGTGGGTGTTGGGTGACAAAAGCCAGAAATTTCCCACAGAAAGCCAATATCTGCATGAAAAAATTCATTTTGTCAAAACCTCCCTCCACTTTTCCACTGTAAAATAGCCTTGACAGTAATCTTTCAAGTAGCCCTAGCCCGCACCCTTCCAATCCTTAAGCCGCTCAGTTCTCAGGAGTCTGCCTAGAACCCTGTCCCTGTTCTACCATTTCAGCCATATTCCGTCCGTATACCTGTAACGTTTTGTGTTGATAAGCCAGTGCACAAAGTCTTTAGCCTTCATCTTGTCCAGATATCTGGTAAAATCACTGGTGAAGGTACCTTCAGAATGCCGCTTGATGTTGGAAGTGAAACTCCGTGCGCTTTTTGATTCAAAAGATTGCCATCTGTTTGGGGGAGAGGGATGGGAAACATTCAGGAGGGTGCTGGGCTGGGATGGATACGAGGTGCTGTGGATAGTATGCCATAAAGGCAATTGGTAGGTGTGAATTCTGCTCCTGCCCTTGCCGCTCTTCCAGAGAAGAGCCCCCAAAATGATTAAAGGTCTAGAAAACATAACCTAGGAGGGAAGATTGAAACAAACGGGTGTGTTTAGTTTGGAGCAGACTGAGGGAGGACATGAGAACAGATTTCAAGTACATAAAAGGTTGTTACAAGGAGGAGGGAGAGAAATTGTTTTTCTTAACTTTGGAGGCTAGGACAAGAAGCAATGGAGCTTAAATTGCAGCAAGTGAAGTTTAGGTTCAGTCAGGGGCAGGGGGGAAGGGACTTCCTAACCGTCAGGATAGTTAAACATCGGAATAAATTGCCTAGGGAGGTTGTGGGATTTCTGTAACTGGAGATTTTTAAGAGCAGGTGAGACAAACACCTGTCAGGGATGGTCTAGATAATATTTAGTTCCCTGCCATGAGTGCAGGGGACTGGACTAGATGACCTCTCGAGATCCTTTCCCATTCTATGATCACTAGGGCTCCTAGATGACACTGCAATGAATAATAATATGGCCCATATTCTCTGCTCCTTTCCTAATACAACTCACCAGCTTCTTCACTTTTTCATCTGCTGCACACTGTAATATACCATACCATCACCTGACAGCAAACCCAAATAAAGCAGAGTAATTGACTGGTTAAGGTGTACGTGATGGGTAGCATTTCTGGTATCTCCACCTACTTTAGCCCAGAACCATCAACCCACGGTGTACTTGTCAGTCTCAAATGTACCTTACCTAGACTCATCAGACAAATCTTTGAGGACCATCTGCCAGCTGGCTGGGATCAACGCTGCGATTACTAGTCCGTATAGGTAAAACCACTGTATGCTTTTCATTTGGCCTTCTGTACAAGACAGTAACAGTAAATCCAGCCTTAGCGGAATGAATCACAACACAAGTAATTTTAAAGTGCATTTTGATGGGTGGAAAATTAATCCTAGGACCTGATTACCTATAGGCATATATAATGGTTAATCAAAAGTACCTGATCACAAGAAAATAGTGCTATATTTCAAAGACCTGTTTTATGGCAATAAACCTTACCCTGCAGTGCTGTCTAAATGGTCCCCAGTACCATAGCATATTTATATATATACACACACAACACCTTCACAACAATAATAGTTCAAAGGTTTGAAATCAGGGGTGCTGGAACAATTTTTATAGTGGGGGTGCTGACAGCCATTGAACCAAATTATTAACCCCATATATGATGGAATCCACTTCAAGCCAGGGCTAATGTAGCAGCCTCCCAGTACCCCTAGGTGCAGCCCCAATATTTGAAATTGCTCATTATCCCTGTATCTTCCTTTAGCTGTTCACTTCTAGGACTATCACTGAAGCAAATAAATCAGACTGTTTCCCAAGAGTGTTAGTCAAAATCCAAATGATTATTTGGTTTTATTGTTTTTTAAATCTCCCTGGTTTCATGAATAATTTAGAATTTCTAATCCTTTCCCTACCCTAAGATGCATCTCCCTGACTTCACTTCTTCAAAGCGCTGAAACTGGATACGAAGAAGGGGGGAAAAGGCTTACCTTGCACAAGAACCAATGTTCTCCCAAAATCAGAATCTTGTTTTCCTTGTACAAAGCGGTTGTGGCTAAAACTCTGCTCCTCACCAGTGCTTTTAAGCTTGTTAGCAGGATGCTAAAAGATGACAGGTGGGTCACCAGTACTCCTGTTTTTAGTTGTATGGGTCGTTATGAATCATTACATGATTTTTTTTTTAAGTGGGTCTGTTGCAAAAAACACAGGTGCCGCATTTTTCAACGTACGCCTCCAGCAATGTGTGGTGGTTGGTTTTTTTTACAGTGCTCGGACCAATCAAGCTACCTATCAATTTTTCCCTTGTAGATAAACTAGTCCCTTATTGCCACAACACATCTTATGTGGAGAAATGATTTCTGAGCCTGCAGGGTTTCTGTTCCAAACACCTTTCTGCTCAAGTGAAAAGAAAAGAGCGAGAGTACCAAATAAACCCACCCCATTTTGGGACAAAAATACTTAAATTGACAATTTTCCTTGATCTCTGGAAGATCAGCCAGGAATCTCAAATAACTTACCGTGGATTTGATACATGTTGGGGTCCTGCCTCAGGAGTTTACCTCCTAGGCGCTCTTGCGATGTACATGAATAAAGAATTTCCCTGTCGCATGATGACTTGCTTAAATTAGATTCCTGGATCGAACTCCTCTCCTGAGGATGAACTTTCCATCCCAAGCACTATTTTGGCCCCCTCTAACTTCCCGCGAAACAACAGGTTAGATGCTCCGCTGGTGTAAACTAGCATCACTCAGACTTTGATGGAGTGAGGCTGATTCAAATCTGGTCGCACTCCTTTTGATCTGGTGCTTCTTCTCAGATCAGCTCTGGGGAATATTTTTGGAGTTGATCAGCCCAGCTTGTTTTGATAGCTGTGTCCTGGGGAAAGGACACCCTGTTTTTTCTTCTGTGAAAATTGTTCTAATCCTTTCTATAACCCTGAAGCTAGAGAAGGAAAACTGCTTCGGTCATCCACACCTGCCCCCTGCCAGGGCAGTATTCTCCCATATGGCCTCTGCCCCAGTGCTTCCTGCCAATGTGTGATTGTCCCTGCCCTAGTCTTTGCAGTGAAAAATTCTGCACAGGCAACATTTGCTGCAAAACCTTTTAACCCCCTCCAGCAAAAAAGCCGTTTGGCTGGGGGTGAGGGATAACTGGGAGCAACTTCACACCCTCTTCTCAGCCCTTTTGGGGAGGAATCATGCCGTCAGGTTATTCACCCCCTACTCAGGAGTCAAGGGAGCAGCTGGGAGATACCTGTGCCCTAACCAGAAAGTAGTTGTCAGTGCCTGCATTGCATCCTGGGATGTTCTTCATTGTTACCATTTGAAGGAGCTGTCCACTGGCTTTGGAGGGTGGGGTTTCCTCTTGGGGAATGGGGGGGAAGCAAGGGCTGCCAGACCTCTGTCTGAGAGTTTCAGGTCTAGCATTAAACCCTGGTGGAGAATTTCTGTTGCCAGGCACTGCTGGAGATTTCCCATTGGCCCTACAAGATAGGTCAGCCCGGGACACTACGCTCTCTTTCCCTATGATCTGGGCCTGTTGGAGACCCTTTCTCATTTCCCTGATCTCCTAGTCCCATGTTGATTACAGTGCTATTCTGGAGCCAATGTTTGACTGGTGGAACTCCACCAGGAATTAGAATGTTCACCCACTGTTTTGGACTCCAGTTTACACAGCTCTATTTTATTGGTCCTACAAATCTATGGACATTGTTACATACTTTTTATTAACAACAGGTGGAGCTCTTTATATAAACTACTGGCATATAATCCTGTATGGAAATGGCCAGAATCTTTTGGCTGAAACTTTCTTTTGGCGGGAGGGGGGAAGCAGATTTAGCAATACAGAAATGTCTTGTGAATTTAGGGTGACCAGACAGCAAAAATGTGAAAAATCAGGACAGTGGGTGGCTGGTAATAGGAGCATGTATAAGAAAGACCCAAAAATCAGGACTGTCTCTATAGGGGGCAGCTGTGTCAATTACAACAATAGTGAAGCCCCTTTGCAATACCAGAGAGGTATAAAGGGGCCTTAGCACTTGTTTATATGGCAAGTCACCACATGGCAAGCCAGGATGTGAATCTACTATATACATCAAGGTGCACTCAGGGACTTTACTGCATGGCAAGCCATTATGTGACTCTACAGTGCCCTAACTTGTAATATCCGGTGTGGACACTGTTATGGTGCACATAATGTTCCATGCAGACAACTTTTTAGTATAAAGGAGATTAGAATCTGGCCCTGAGAGTTTGACCATTTACTTCCCTGGGAACAGCCCTCAGCACTTCTGAATATCTCTTCTTGTTCTGTTGCAGAGTTGATTCATTCTTCTTCTCAGACCACTCAACCCACTCTGATTCCTATAACTTTTGGTATCGATGCAGATGCAATGGCTTCCATTTTTAACTTCTCTGCTGTTCATATTCTTCACGCTTTTTAGTCTCGGAACAGTTCTACTGCAGCCAAGTAATTATCTTTCCGCCAATGAGGGTTTTTTAAGATCACTGTCCAAATATCACTGGGGTTCAAATGGGTACCGAACTAAAAGAACTTTCTGCTAATTAGGTGTAATCATCATTTTAGAAGAGAGCTTCTGACATCACAAAAGCAAGGCAATAATGGATTAATTAGCTCAACCTTTGGAAAACAGGTCCAAATTGTACTGATCTCTAGCACGTCACTCCATATTACCTGTTTATTAATGCTATCCAATTTAGTTTGCAGGGACATTGTTATGATATAGTGTAATGATCTCATGACCTTGTAAGGAACTCCAGACATCAGCTGTGACAGTTACTAGGGATGGGGGGAAAAAAATCCAGTTTCAACCGGTATATCTAAAAATATGAGGAAAAAGAACACGGAATGCTTGCGGCACCTTACAGATCATTCTAGCCCACAAAAGCTTATGCCCAAATAAATGTGTTAGTCTCTAAGGTGCCGCAAGTACCCCTCGTTCTTTTTGCAGATACTGACTAACACGACTACAACTCTGAAACCTGTAAAAATATGAAGGTTCATGATTCTTATTACTGCAGAATGAGATGGACACTCCAGTTGTGATTAAAAATGTAACAAAAAAGATTTGCATGAATGACAAGAACACCCCACCTAACTGCTTGGGAAATACTGAGTTTAGGGTGAACATTGTCCAAGGGGTGCAGGTTTTTTAAAAGAATTCCCGAAAGCCATCACTCAATGAAGAAAACAGCTTGGATCCAAACTTAACACAGTTGTCTGAAATATTTTGTTCTTCTAAGTGATCTGCCACGCTCTGGAAAATATTTAACATTTGGGCATAACTGACAATGCTTCTGCTGGGGAGCTGGGGGGAAAGAGACATTGTACTAGTGCCAGGAATTGCAGTTGCAGAGGAAGCCTTGCCCAACAGCCCTGTCATGGAGCATGCTTCATCACACTGATGATAGTTCATGTGCAAGTTGGTTGGCATATAGGAGCTGTGAGGGAATAGAGCATGCTCTGTACGGCTGGTTTCGGAGACTTGAAGGTAAATAAATATTAAGGTGCACTCCGGTCATGTTTTCAATCTTTGTCAGTGCTGGGGCTAGAAACTAGCCTTTAGTTTTTTCAAAGAAAAGCTGAGAATCTCACAGAATCCCATGGCTCTGGAAGCTGGAGCTTTTAAGTAAAACACCAGACATGGTGAGACCCATGAGCAAATTGTGAGAGAGAGCTCCTCCCCTTCGGTAAATGTGTCTCCCCCAGTGTTGCTATTTCACAGGTACTGCCTGTTTCTGTGGTGAAGAACTTCTTCCAGCCCCCATGTAGTCTAATTTTTGAAGGGTTGTGGTGCCATCTTCTTTCACCACAGGGTGTCTCCCCAGGACAGCAATAATACAGAGCAGCCATGTATTGGTTCTAAACACTGGGAAACATGCTCCCTTTCAGAGCCTGGTCTCCTGCTCTCAATACTAGATCCCAAACTTGGGAATGGAATCCAGGACACCTGATTTCTTTCCCCCATAACCATTAGAACACACAACCTCTGCTTGTGCCTTTTATTGCATACTCCAGAGAAGGTGTAACAAAGTGGTGCTGACCAAAAATGACTAAAAATAGGTTTTTATACCTATTATATTCCACTTTTGTCAGGATGTGGATGTGCTAGTGATTATAATCTCTTTTAGTGCTGTAGAAATTGATCTAGCAAATACTTTTAAAAAGTTTGAACAGGTTTCTAGTTCCAGTCCAACCCTCAGTAATAGACATTTGATTTACTGAAAGAAAGATCTCTATAAATCATAATGCTTCACACATGCAAATATAGCAATTAGGTGTGGTTGTACTCCTGCAATTAGGCAATAATTTATGCCTCCAGGTTCCTTTGCCTTGTTAGAAAGCCATTCTTGCTTCAGCTAGGGGCTTCTGCATCTACCTTTTTGGTGAACCTTTGGGGAGACTATGGAGCAAACAGCAGTTTTGAAATATGCTGCCTTTTTGTGCCCCATGTTTGCATTCTGGCAGAGTTGATTTGGCCCATACGACTAAGAATGGAGATTTTCCTTTAGCTCGGTTGGCAGTGTTTTTTGAGCAGTAGGATCTGAATTCCATAGTGGCTCTCACTACGTGTAGAGAAGTCCTAGGTGACTACAGATATTGTACAATGCTTTGCCTGTTGTGATGCAACAGACACAGTAGGGGTTCTCCTGAGACCTCCACCTCCTAGCATACCTCCTCCCATTTTGGAGGTTGAGGCAAGAGGGGACTCTGTCTCCTCCCTCCCCATGAGCACTGCCCTAAAGTGCATTATTGGGGCCAAGGCTTTCCGAGTAGCATCCTGGCCCCTGGTTCATCCCAGGGCTTAAATTCAGCCGGAGCTCTTCAGAGTGGTGCTCTGGTAAACATTTTCAAAGCTGCAGGGCTGAAGCCCCCAACCCTGGCGTCTCCTATGTGTGTGTGTGTGTGTCTAGGAAATGCTCTATGAGAATGTAAGCCCTGGTTTGCCCTCTCTATGATTCTTGCTCTTTGGGGTGGAAGGTCCAAGTTCTGTCCCTGCCACTTCCAAGTGTCCAAAACTGGACATCTGGGAAGCCCTGGATTTGTTCCAGTATATTAGGACTCCCCACCTATTTAACTTCATGACTTGGCATCCTGCATCCGTCCCTGCCCCCTCGGCTTGCCGCCGCCAGTGATCGTGCCAGGAAGTACAATAATCAATGGCTCTTGACTCACCTTCGTTGAACAATACACTCCTTTTTATTGCGGATACCTCCTGGCTACATGAGGGTCCATTGTGTAACCCTGCAGACGCACCAGGGCTGCATGCAAGTCATTGTGAAGCAGGATTAGCCACAAATGGGCAGCAAAAGGCTTGTAGCCTGGAGGACAGCGGCTGGCAAGGGTGTTAGCAGGGTAGGATTCAGCACAAAGATCAAGGGGTCCGATCCAGCAGTGTGCTGTGTGCCCTCTGCGCCCATTGAGCTCAGTGGGTGTTGAAGGAGCCAAGCATCTCCTGGGAGACTGGCAGGGCCAGGCTGTAAGTGAATAAAAGCACCAATCATTTTAGAACATAGGAAAACATAGGACTCAGGGCTTTGCCTTTCTGATCCTCGCAGGGAAGCAACAGCACCCATGAGGCATGTGCTAACATGTGCCCGGCATGTGGAGTGGGGAGATTGGAGATAGCTGAGACCTTCTGGCATATCTAGGCCACCATATATCCCTGATCCCTGAAGTGGCTGAGCTGTGGTGATAAAGGGGAGACAGCAGTCACAGACCAGGCAGGAGGGGCTCCCTTTTTACCCCGGCCCTATGAATGCGAAGTCCACTGTAGTGGCAATAGTTTTCTTAGTTTACCTTGCTTTTATGAACGCTGACTTCTCTATCATGTGCTTGTTCATTCTTTACAGCAGAGGGCTGGAGCGTACACCCAAAGATCACCTTCCGGACAGCATTCTCTCCTGTTAAACTAAGGTTTCAGCCCTGAGCGTGCCGGGGAGAGGGTCTGGATTTCAGTATCTGTAACCAGACCTGAGTTTAAGAAGTTCTACTAATCCAGCTAGCAGGGCAAAATGCTACATGCACAGGCTGGGTGGTACAGTCCATAGGGCACTAAGATGGGAATCAGGAAATCTCTGTTTTATTCCTGGGTTTACCACTAGCTTGCTGTGAGGCCTACGCCCAGTCTCCGTGCCTCTGTTTCCCCTCTCATGCTTTGTCTCCTACAGTCCAAGGTCTTTGGGGCAGGGACTTTCTCTTACTATAGCTATGTGTTCACAGCACATTTAACTTAGATTCTTATCTGGGTGTTGCTTTAGCCCTGGCAGGAGGCAAGTGGGAGGGCAGGTTACCGAGAGAGCAGGCTCTCAAAGAAACAGGTGCCAAAAGACCATCTGTGGTACGAACCATGGTAACACCCATCATGGGCCCTCTCCACTGCTCCTTCCTCCTAGCAACCCAGCTGGGAGCAGAGTTATATGAGACAGGAAGGTAACAATGGGAGGGGAGTGTCACCCAACCCATAAGCCCCAAATAACAGGTCAAGGCTGCGTTGGCAGTTTCATGTGCCAGGGAAGTTCCTGGCTTGCTGCAGGTCTGAACACTTCGGCTGGCAAGGGCGCAACATGGCTGGCCCTTAGCATTGAAAAATCATCAGTCAGGCCTCCAAAAATCATGAGATTGGCTTTAAAAATCATGAGATTTTTAAAGCTCAAGTATCCAAATTACTCCAGGTGTGTTTGTAGAGTTGCCAATTTTGGCTGGACGCGTTCCTGGAGGTTTTATCATGTGACATCATCTTTAATGAAAGATTCGTCTTTAATTCTTGGAGACTCCAAGACAATCCAGGCGGGTTAGCAGCCCAATTCCGGTAGCTTGGGCTTTAAAGAAAGAACCAAATATTGCAAAACTTGCAACAAAATTGCCGGAGCTGGCAACAGCCAGCGCCAGACGCTTTGGGAAGGACTAACTCCAAAACATGTAACCCCTTGTTGCAAGCCCTGTAGAGAAATGACGAGGTACGAGCTAGGGATGGGATTCTCAAATGGGTCTGTGGGAATTAGGCACGTGGTTTCTGCTGGAAAGCTCTGTTTGTCTAGGCATTGCTATTGTGTCTGCATCTGCAGTTAGCTCCTCGCCTCTCTAGCAAGGCGTGAAGTAGAATTGCCTGCAAGACAGAGATCTTCATTAAGTCTGCTGAGATCAGGGTTACGTGCCGAGAGTTAGGCAGCGCATTTTACGTGCAAAGCTCACGCGTGCTATAGCTCGGTCTGTCCTCACAAAAAACACCCCTCACTTGTGATCTGGCGCTAGGAATATGGTCAGCTGGCATGACCCGGGGACATGGGTGAAAGCCATCGCTCCCCATCCCCGCCACGCACTCAGAAAGGACAGACGTTCTCTCACAAAGCATGCATGGAACCGCAGGACTCATCACCAAGCTCTTATCCCCATGCACCCGTGCTGTAGAAGAGACAAGTAATTCGAGGGTGGACCGTCTTGAGTTAACTGGGCAGGCTGAGTTGGCTGTTGCACCTGCAGAGGGAGAGGGGTCATGGGTGCCCCCCTCCTCAGAGCAGGTGACTCCGAGTCGACTCCAAGGCTTATCCTGGCTGGACCTCCTGAGCAGCAGCCCAGCGGGGCTTGGGCTTGGGTGAGCATCATGCTGAGAAGGGGCCTCCCCTTCACCCTACCCCAGAGCTCGCTGCTGCTGGCAGGGAGAGGGCTGGGGGAGTCCTCCTCTCTGCCCCTCCACCCCAGGTCTGGGGCAGCCTGCCTGCTGCACCCCAAACTCTTCATCCCAGCCCACACCCTCTCCTGCACTCCAATGCTCTGACCAGCCCAGAACCTGCATGCAGCACCCAAACTCCCTCCCAGAGCCTTCACCCCAAACTCCCTCCTAGAGCCCGCACCCCTTCCTGGCCCCTGTCCTAGCCTAGCGCCTGCACCCAGCACCCAAACTCTGTCCCAGACCCTGTACCCCTCCTGCACCCAAACTTCCTTCCAGAGCCTTAGATAGATGGGGCAGGACTTGGGCCCATTCTGGGCACCGCCAAAAGTCATACAAACCTGCCGCCCTGCACTCTGCAGCCAGGCCCTGGCTTGCATTCCTGAGTCCTCATGCCCAGGGGCCACAAGGTACCTCCTCAAACCTGACTTTCTCCAGCTCCACTCAGGACACAACGCCCTGTTCTTTTGGGGAAGGCCCAGAGGTTGATCTTACTTTGCAGTTAGGGGGCCTTACCTCCCACAGACATCGGATGTGCAGGCAAGACGGCGTTGTTGTCATGGGTGGACCAAAAGCTGTCCTGGAGACCTGTTGTGTGGTGGTTTTTGTTTTGGTTTGTGGAGGGCAACTGTCTAGGTCGCTCCCTTTGTCTTCAGGACGAGCTGGCAAAGAATTCTCCCTCCATCCTGTATCTCAATCATCTCTCCCGCATGCTGGGACACACCAGGCTCTGCTCTCCCAAATTCTGGGCCTGAGAGACCTGGCGGCTCCTGGCCCAGGCAGATTAAACAGGAGACAGTAAATCCTGCTTCACCCATGACGATGAGACCCGTCACCCCCCAAGGGTGTTGATTTCCTTACTCATTTCCAGTGAGTGCTTGGCTTGGCCTACATGTTTCCTTGCTAGGCTCTGGTTTATATTTTGCTGACGGAAGCGACTGGCACCGATTGTGGGATTATTTCAGTCATCGCTGAGAACAGCTCATATCCAGGATGGCGGTTTCGGCTTTGATGCTTGGAGCACGCTGCTGCAGACGTAGCATCGAGGCCTTCTCCACCCCCACTTCCACACGCGATGGTTCTTTGAAAGCGGCTGCCTCAAGAAGGTGGAGTTGGGATTGCAACTGGTAAATCATAGGACTGGGGTCAGGACTCCTAGGGTCTGTTCCTAGTTCTGAAAGAGATTAGTGGGAAGAGAGGCCAAGGTGGTAACTCAGGAGTCTTGCATTTTGTGCTTGGCTCTGGGTAGTGAGGGGGTTCTACTGACTACAGCGTAGGTCTGGGAGTCAGGATTCCTGGCTCCAGGAGGGGGAAGAGGGTCTAGTGGTTAGAGCGGTGCCTTTCCCCTCAAGGCCACCCTATTCCCTGTGGTATCCTCTGCTGAAAAGTGCAATAGAAATGCACGGTATTAAGTATCCTTCCAGGTGTTTGATCCCACTTATGTAAAGAGATTTCAGATGAGGAAGGTGCTGTCATGGCTCCAGGTGCTCACCTCCCTGACAGCTGCCTTGGGTTGGTTATCCGCCTGTCACTCACGGGAATCGAAAACCACCCACGGGGGCGGCATGGGAACAAGGAACCAAGAAAGCGCCCAAACAAAGCTCCGAAGGAAGAGTTAGAACCAGCCAGGCAGCCCTCGCTTCTGAAAGGTGTGAGGGGAAGGCCGGAAATGAAGAGGAAGTGGCAACCTTCTCCTCACATATGTATGGATGAAATCATGGGATTGGTTCGATCAGCCCCCTCATCCCCAGCCCCCCTTTATTATGTGTGTTAATGGGAAGGTGCAGAGTTAAGGCCCAGAAGAGAGGGTGTCTGTGGGGGGAAGACAGTGGAGATGAAGTAGTTAGCCCAATCTACATGCCATTTGTGCCCCCGCATTGTAGACACCAGCTGTATGCGAAAGGTTGCCGGGAGGCAACAAGATCTGGGTTCCTGGCTGCCTGGCCACCCTGCGTGGCTGGGTCCAGGCCGGCCGGCCCTGTGTGGCAGGAGCCTGGGTTGGTCCAGGCCGGCCGGCCCTGTGGGGTCAGGGCTGCTACCTGACCCCACGCAGTGGGGTCTAGGGGCCCTGTTCCATGACCCCCTGCCCAGGGCTCCACTCCTGGCTCCTCTCTGTGGAAGGGTCTCTGGGGCGGGAGATGCTGGACATAGGGGTCTGTGTGAGGGTAGGAGGGGTACGCTGTGGTTCTCCACACTGCACTGGGTATTGCATTAACATGGGCTACAAAAACCAGACAGGGCTGTGTCCGTTGCTGCTGTGTGGCTTCGAGGGTGCCCTATGCAGCTTGGGAAGTGCAGACAACTCCCCCAAGGCAGGGGAACTTTAAGCAGCCATTCTGGCCAGCTAGGGGATAAAGTTGGGGGGTGAGGGATGCACGCTTCCTCCAGCGACCCCTCTAGGCTGACTGATGAATTCCAGGCCTCTCCCTCCCCTGCAGCCCCTCTTGCAGCTGCTGGACTTGGCTCTGGAACTGGCTCTGCTGCCTAATTGCTAATTGCCTGAGCCATTTGCACAATGGTATGTGAATAAAGGACATGCCAAGCCCTACTGCCCAGAAGGGAGCCAGGCTGCACTCAGCAGACAGACCTGAAGGGCTGCAGTAATTTTTCTGAGTGGCCTAGGGTGACCAGATAGCAAATGAGAAAAACAGGGACAGGGTGATCACAATGGCCCATCCCGGCTTGATAGTCTATGAATCTCACCTTTGCTACTGCCTTGACCTTGGTCCAGTCACCATGCCTCAGTTTCCCCTCCTGTAAAAGCTCTCCTAACGGTAACGTTGGACTATGTTGCTGCTCATGTCCAGAGCCACTGGGGGCAGGGGGTGGAGGGGGAAAGCCCCAGGCCCCCATGGGAATACATGTTACTATAGTATTGCAACTTTTTTTTATGGAAGGGGCCCCCAAAATTGCTTTGCCCCAGACCCCATGAATCCTCTGGGTGGCACTGCTCATGGCGAGCACTTGTCAAACATCCCAGAATCACCAGGCCTGTGGATCACAATGCCCTGTACCTTGATGTAGTCACTTTCACAAGTGGGTATAAAGCGCTGCTAGATAGGAATGGCCATGATTTGCACTGGTGTGAAAGACCGCACAAGGGGGTCTATCCCTTTCTGGTCAGTTTAATTCACTAGAGCCAGGAGGAGAAGCTCTTGTGGTGAGAACAGAACGTTAGCATTGTCCACATTATTGCGCCTTCCATCAGGAAATCTGCCCACCCCCTGTCTAACCCTGATCGAGCATCATATCTGTTGCTCTGTCCTGTTCAGCCAGTGAGGCCTTGGAAATGTATAGGTATCTGGTATCAGAATGGGGTATGCTGTGGAGCCTGAAGAGCAGGAGGGGTTTGCTTCTGGCTGAGATGGAGGTAGATCAGTTCAGTTGCATGTCAGAGAGCCTCGGACTGGAACAGCAGGAGTTGCTGAAAATCAGCAGTGAGGTACAGGGGGCAGATCTGTGGGGTGGGGGTGGGGGTGGGGGAGGGTAACTAAACCAAGTGCTGGTAAATTGCATAGTCAGCTGTGTGACCCCACTTTGGTTCATGATGAAATATACAGTCTCCAGAGACCAAATAATCTGTATCAGTAAAGTTTATTGCTGAAAGTCAATGATAGCGCGGTCCAGGAAGAAAGCAATTTGACACTAGTTTCTGGGAAGCCCTCTCGTGCCGCGTTATTAAATTCACCACACTTGGAAGGCGTGGTCCCCGAGTCTCATGTTTCAGCTCGGAGTATGGAGTGGATGGTTTTACAAGTTACAAAACTCGTTGCGCGTCACATAAAATCCAGCCCATCCGTTTGGACCGGTTCCTAAAATTGTTGTTCTCTACCTTTGCTTCCCTTTGTTTTGGAGACTAATTTGTGAAGGTACCTCCCCATCTTGAACCGGGGCGGAATATTCATGTTGTTTGCCTTGGATACGTTTCTTGTTTTCTAATGCCAATATTGCCTTCAGCTTTGCAAAAAGTTATGGGATAGAGAGTATGAGTGAACAGTATTATAGAAGAAGAGCTCATCCCCTGTGGTTTGAAAGTTTGTCTCTCTCACCAACAGAAGTTAGTCCAATAAAACAGAGATTGCACCCCCTTTCTCTCTCTCATACCCTGGGACTGACATAGCTAGAACTAAATTGCATAGGATTATAGAAAGACATATATATACAATATAATGTTGCATTAATATTGTGTGCTTAATGCATATTAATATGCATGGTGTGCCTAATACATATTGATAATGTGATCTATATTTAATTAGTCCATCATACATTGGTCAACACAGGGCTAGGATAGCAGAGGGGCTGTGGGTCAGGATTGAGTGGCGCTGGCAGAGCTGTGTGGGCTAGCAGGAGCAGGAGGGAATTGTGGGTCAGGATTGAAGGGCAGCAGCACAGCTGTGTGTGTGTGTTGCTGGGGCTGGAATAGCAGAGGGGCTGTGGGTCAGGATGGAGGGGCACTGGCAGAGCTGTGCCGTGAACACCCAGGAGTGGGATAGCGGGGTAGGGGGGATATTCCAGGTCAGGAATGAAGAGCATTGGCAAATGCAAGTGGCAGAACTGGAAAAGCAAGCAAGCTGTGGAAGGTAAAGATTAAGGTATGTATTTGGCTAAGCTGCGGGTGTAGGAGCTCAGCACTGGCACGGCAAGAGGATAGGAATTGTGGGTTGGGATTAAGGTGTGTATTTGGCCGAGGTGCGTGTGTACAAGGCCAGGGCTGGAACAGCAGAGGGTCCGGCTGCTCTCGACTGAGTCAAACTGGGAGAGCTTTTGCGGGACGCTTGCCCAATGTTTGTTTGTGCTTAGGGCTGCCAGTTTTGGCTGGACATCTTCCTGGAGGTTTCATCACATGATGTCTTCTTTAATTAAAGATTCCTCTTTAATTCCCTGGCAACTCTGGGACAATCCTGGAGCGCTGGGAACCCTACTTGTGCTCTTCCTCTTTGCACCCTTAAGAAATGCCCCCTCCCAAAACATATATATAAATAATCCTCTGGCAGTTGTTGCACCCTGGCTTCCAAACCAGCTCTGAAATCTTGTCCTGTGGTGAGCAAGCCTAGCACAACGTCCGACTCCTCTTAGCATATTTAGAGGAAGCATTGCCCTGTGGGCAGAGTGAGGGGACAGTGATCTTGAATTCCAGTCCCAGCTCTGCCGTGCAGCTGCCGAGTACCCAGGCCTCTATTTTTGGTGTGCCCACCCAGGACACACCTTGAACCTAATTTGCAGAAGGGCCCACAATTCCCCTGGAAATTAACCCACGGCTGTATCTCAATTTCACCATCTGCAAAATGGGTTTTGTAGAGCTTAACAGGGGGGTTGCCCAGGGTTAGTGCGACACATTGCAGAACAACAAAGATCAGGCACCAGGGCAGCTGTGCTTTCAGGATTTACCCTGGGTGTCTTTTATTGACAATAAATAATACAATAATACAAGTACAATGTCCAAAAACATATCCTTCATGCACCAAATAAACAGGAATCGCCGACACCAGCCAATGCAGGAAAGAGCAGCTTCCCCCCAGGGATAAAGGTTTGGGACATAGGATGCACCACGGGAAAAATATATTTGCCGCAACCCTCTGTCGAAACCAGTCACACTGGTCCTTATGCCATGTCCCAACCCTTTCTCCTCCCCACCAAGGTGCCCAGTGCTTCTCTGAGGTTTAATGGGAGCTATGGACACACGAGGAACGCGGTCTCCGGGCCTGTATTGTGAAAGGTCAGGGATACGGCTGTATGGAGGTAAAGACATAGCAGACTAGCAAGGAGATTAGTGCATGTGAAGAAGAAGCAGCATCCTCTACAACAAACCACCTAGTCTTGCTCCTTTTCGCTTGCCCTTTCCAAAGGCCTGAGCAGAGGATGGAGAGCAATTCCAAGAAAAGCTATATCCCCTCTTGCCCCGGTTTAATTTGTAGAGCTTAGTCAGTGTTATGTGGTTCTCAGGAGAAGCTTGGGAAGGGAAGGGGAAGAAAACAAGCAAAAGCTGGGGGTGTGGTTGGGGCTTACGGGATATGCCGTCAGGACTACGGAGCAAACCAGGGGCCTGGTCTGTGGAGGTTACAGGCCTTTCCTGGCTCCTCGGGCAACCTCCCAACTGGGCAGTTGTGACCTTGTGCTTCGTGGGTAGGGAATAATCGAATTTCCAGCCCCGCCAAGAAGACGCCGGGCCCTAGGGATGACAGAAAGACTTGGGCCTGTTAATCTCACCCATCCACCCAGCCCTTTTCCCCCTATGTGGTATCTCCTTCCTTCTCTTCCCTGCTCTCCTTTGTCCCTCTCCCACTTCCCATCTCTGCTGTGCTGTGGGGGATAATCCTACATAAATGTCGGCTGAGGGGGGAAGCCCAGAGACCTTCAGTTGCTGGGGAGAGGGGATATCATCAAGGTATCTCCTTGTCCCGTCTCAGCCACCCCAATACCAAATACACGGGGGTGAGGCCTAGTCACATTCTTCTAAGGCATTAGCTGAACAATCCAAAAGGCCTTGAGCTTGTTTCTCATGGGCTTTTTAATTGTCCCCCCAACCCAAAAGCCAATCAAAGGGCCACAAAAATGGGAGAGCCAATCCCTTCAGGCCAGGGTGTTTTTAAAGATACCCACCCTTGTTAAACTCCCTCCCACCCACCCTGCAAAGAGCTACTGAATGGCTCCTTGACCCTACACAGGACTGTCCACGTTCCCATCATCCAGGATCATGAGGGGACCTTGTTATGTCGACCCTGTAAGTGAAAGACAAGGCAGGCGAGGTAGCGGCTGAGAGAGACAAGCTTTTGAGGCACACAGAACTGTTTTTCACATGTGGGTTTGTTCAGGAAGAGCTCCGTGTAGCTCGGAAGCTGGTGTGTCTCACCCACAGAAGTGGATCCAATAAAAGACGTCACCTTGCCCACCTTGTCTCTCTAATATTCTGGGACCAACATGGCTTCAGCAACACTGCGTGGCACCCCGCCAGGGCACCCGCGGAGCATTAAAAGAAAAATCAGTGGAAATCACCCACACGCATTTGAGATGGGCTGTGAAATTCAGACCAGATTATCACCTCCACCAATGCCCGCCCTTCTCCTCCTCCAAAAGAGTCTGGGGGTGTTTGGATCGGGGGAAATGTTTGGATCTGGAGCTTGTCCCAAAGACAAAGGCAAGTAGTTGAGGTACAATTGCATAATGCTAAAACTCCTGGCACACCCCAGCCATTCCCAAGACCTTCTGAGGGACCGTGGGTCAGTGCCAGTCTGGTGGGGACCCCTTCTGCTAGGTGTGGGTCTCTATTCTTTGGCCAGGAATATTTATATCAGTCACCCTCACAATCGCAGGGTATATATACGGATATCACATGCACCCTTCTTTTGCATATAGAGACTACTGGTCTTTGTGAGGCCACAGATTGAAAGTCTTGGCTTGTTCTTTGGTTTTTCCCTTCCAGCCATCGCTCTTACGGGGGAGTCAGCTCCATGGACTTCGTCCTTTGCTCCTTCTGCTCTTCCCACTCCTCTTCTGGCTCGTAGGTGCCTTTCACGATGGCTACCCTCTCGGACAAGTTCAGTGAATAGGGGAACAAGAAGTAGTTGTAAAGCAGGGAGGCCAGGACTGCCCCGATGATGGGTCCGAGCCAGAAAACCTGGGAAGCCAAGGGGAGAATGATCATCTCTAATCTTTTCAGCTGTAGATTGCAAAGCATTTTACAAAGAATGGTATCATTATCCCCTGTTTACAGATGGGAAAGTTGAGGCCCAGGGACATGACTTGCTCCAAATCACATGGCAGCCCAGTGTCAGAGCCTGGAATAGACTCCCCATGTACTGAATCCCAGTCCACTTCTCTGTCTGCTAGGCCATACTGCTTCCCCACAGCAAGTCATGGGAAAGCCCAGGGGATTTTTCCCTTCCATGTTCCTACAGCCATTGGTCTCTAAGTGCTTCCCTAATGGCTCCCTTCAATTGTCATCTTCTGGCAGATTCCCCACTGCCCCAAATTCCTTATACTCAAACACCCTCCCGCCCCTTCCTCAGCCCTGACCTCGCTCGCTCTTGAGCTGCTAACAACCAGTGGCCCAGTCCCTGCCAACCAGCAACACCTAGCTCATCTCTGCCGTGCTGAGAGCCACTGCTGCTGGAGGGGGATTCTTACCCAATGAGCCGTGCTGAATCTTTTCACTATGACCGCAGGTGCGAAGGATCGGGCTGGGTTCATGGAGCAGCCGGTGAAGTAGATCTGGAAAGGGAGATGGAAATTAAGACTTAATTAAGAATTAAGACATTTCCCTTCGGTCTAGTCCGTCTGTACCCGGGGCATTGCTCAGGCTGTGACTGGAATAGGGTGACCATATGTCTCGATTTTACAAGGACAGTCCCAATTTTTGGGTCTTTTTCTTACATAGGCTCCTATTACCCCCATCCCTGTCCCAATTTTTCATACTTGCTGTCTAGACTGGAGTAACTCTGGGCTTCCCCCCACAGTCGGTGCTCCTGTCCTGCTTCCTACAGCACCCCTGCTGGGAGAGGCTGGGATTGGAGTACCTGGGAGCATCCCCCCCAGTAGCCCGCCCTTTTGCCCTGCTATTTACAGCACCCTCTACTGGGAGAGCTTCTCCCATGGCCAGAGCTCCTGCCCGGCGACCCAGACACTCACCCCAACCAGGTGACCCAGGGTGACCGACAGGCCGATGGACAATGCCGGGGAGCCTATGGCATCGGTCCGGCGTTTATCCGTGGAGGCGAAGATGCACATCGCCAGCTGGAAGGTGAGGATGATCTCCACCACCAGGCCCTGGCCCGGGGATGTGTTGTTGTTGAGCTGCATGTGAACAAGAAGTATTGTGAATGGCTGCTGAGCTGAGCCAGACTGAAGAGTTTGGGGACCCGCCCTAAAAAACACAGCGGAAACTGGAATTCTTCCCCTGTCCTACACCCATTCGAATTCCTTGCAAAGAGATGCCACTGGGGCTATCTTATTGATCTATCCTTCATATCCCCCCTCTAGCCTTCTGGAAGTTCTTTTCTCTCTGCATTTCTCCCTCTAGGCATTTACAAATCACTTCTCACCATCAGATTTCTCCCTTTGCTAACACTCGAATGGCCCCGGAGCAGCCTGGGGATGTGGGCAATACATGGAGGGAGAGGTGAGGACTGGGGCAAGATCCCCCGGTGAGGGGACTTGAGGGGGTGAACAGTGGCAGTGCCATTGGACTGGGATGGGCCATCATCACCTGGCGTCAGTGCACCTGGTTTCATCTCTTGCCAGCTGGGTGGCAGAAGGATCCAGCCCCATTGGGCCAGGATGAGGCTGAGGCCCGGTGAGTGGGAGGTGGCGAGGAAGCGCTGGGAAATGAAAGGACACAAGGCACAGTTTGCCTCATGATGACTGAAGTTATTGGGGAGGGGGAGGCATTTGAGGGCTTGGAGGGGCACAGAATCACCAGTGAGGAAAACGCAGCCCCTGAAAACCCTCCTTCAAGGCTGAAGGCTCCAAGAATTAACACCTGAACAGCAACCGGTCCACCTCAGACTGGCCTGAGAGGGGGCCAGAATCCACTTCTTACTGGTCTAATTGGGGTTCCCATCCCCCACACTCCCCACTGCTGATCTAAGAAATCTCCCAGGGCCTCCAGATGGGCTCCCAAAATTGCCCTCATGCTGGTCTAAGCTCCTCCCCAAAAAACTAAGTCTCCCCTTCCTCCTCCAGTCTCTTCTCTGCTGGTCTAAGTGGTCTGCCAGTGACTTTCCTGAGACTGGGCATACTGGGAAAAGAGATCTTCTAACCACGTTCCTCATACTGGTCCAAGTGGGAGCCTATCATCCCCTCCACACTGGTTTAGGGGGTCTTCCATCCTCCTTCCTCTGACTGGGCATAGTGGTCTAAAGGGCTCGTAACTTCCCCTCCCCTCTTCCTGGCACTGGTTTAAGTGGGTTTCCCTCCAGTCCTGGCTTAGCTCTTTTCCCTGCTCTGATGTCCCTGGCTCCAGGAGGAGAGGCTGGAGTCAAAGCCATCTGACAGGCGCTTGTGACTCACTCCTGCCCTCAGGATAAGAGAAGCACCAAGGAAAAAAAAACCCGCCTCATTAATTGCCCATCACAATACATCTGTGCTGTCAGCACAATGTCAGTTACGCTAAGGCTGCCGGCACTGTGTTCCCATCCCTCTCCTTCTGCACGGACATAGGTATCCCCAGTGCTGGCGCTCGTCAACCCTCGTGCTGGGTCCGATTCCTCACACGAGGCCAGGAACCCATGTGAAGGGTTTCTGAGCCCCTGGGCACAATTAATCATCCATGGGCAGGAAGATACTTACCGCGTTGACGGCCAGGTTCCCCCGGGTGTTGATCGGAGTTACCAGGTAAAGGATGCCTGCACCGGTGATGGCCCCCACCAGCTGGGCCACCACATAGAACACCGTCCGAAGGAAGGAGATGTGGTTCCCCACCAAGAAGGCAATGGTCACCGCCGGGTTGATGTGCGCGCCACTGACGTGACCAAACATCTGGACCAAGGTGCCGATGGCCAGGCCGAAAGCCAGGGCGATCTGCAGGATGCTGGGCAGGGCCGAAGGCCATTTCAAGGCCGAGCCGAGGCCGAAGAAGACAAAGATCATGGTGGCGAGGAACTCGGCGGTGATGGCCCGGAGAAAAGCCATGGTACAAATTTCCTTACGCATGGTGGGATCGGGACGGGGCAAACAGAGAGGAAGGAGTAGCAGGCTTCTTCTGTCTGGGCTCTGCAAAGAACAGCAAGGCACAGGGCCATATATATACAGGAGCAGCAGGTAGCTGCATTACCAAGTGGGTGGGTGGAGCCAAGGAATTGGCCGGCCCTCCTGGAAAAGTTTGCAGCTGAAAATAACTTCAGCGCCTCACAGCGAGTGAAGGACTCAGATGATTGGCAGTGTGTGTTTCTCCTATTTTTTTTTCTCTCCAGACAAAGGTCCCCTATCTGATGTCTTTGTGGTCATTAGATAACACCTTTGCGTAACTAGCAGGCTGCCTCTTTGGGTCTCACTTTTATTTTGGAACTGGAGCATGTATTTGGGTTTTTTTTGCCTCCTTACATTTAAGGTGGCAAAGTCCTTATTCTGGCCAGTTTCGCTGCCTGGATGGGGGCAGCTCTCCTGATCATTTTCTTCTCTCAGTGTCAGTCCGGAGTGATTCTCATTGCCAATTTATACCAGCATGTCTGAGATTAGAAGCTGGGCCCTGATGCTGAAGGGGTGGAGGGAGGGATTTGCTAGAGGAATTATATAATGCAGACCAGCAATCCACAGGAGGATCTCGGATTAGAACTGGACGTCAATTATGTAGAACAAATGCTATGGCTTTGCAGACCACAGTCTCCTGCCTGGCTCTTAGCCAGAGATTATGGGTTCAAGTCCCATCTGGAGTGGAAAAATCATGTATTGCAAGAAATCCAGGGCTCAAAAGCAGTGCTTCTCCATCAGGGTGTCCACGGAGCCCTGGGGTACACAGGTTTTCCAGGGGGGTACGTCAACTCATCTAGATCTTTGCCTAGTTTTACAGCAGGCTACATAAAAAGCAGCAGCGAAGTCATTCCAAGCTACAATTTGACAGACAGGGACTTGTTTACACTGCTATCTCTGAAATGTAAGTACAAGATTTGGATTCCAATAAATTTCTTTTTATAGTTATGTGGTAAAAATAAGCAAGGAAGCAATTTTTCAGTCCTAATGCGCTGGGACCCTTTTACATTTTTATGTCTGATTTTGTAAGCAAGTCGGTTTTAAGCGAGGCGCGACGTGGGGGTAGGAAAGACGAATCAAACTCCTGCGAGGGGGACAGTCGTCTGGAAAGGTTGACAGCCGCTGCTCTAAAGGGAAATATTTTCCTGTTGGCTGCTGCTCTAGTCCTGTCCGGCAGGTGCGTGGTTGTGGGGAAGGAAGGTTAATATGCTTCTTGCCTCCTCACTGGGGTTCCAATCCGGTCTAAGCGCCCTCGTAAAATGCGTTT
Source organism: Dermatemys mawii (assembly GCA_007922305.1). Taxonomy (NCBI): domain Eukaryota; kingdom Metazoa; phylum Chordata; order Testudines; family Dermatemydidae; genus Dermatemys; species Dermatemys mawii. The sequence goes on from ML677378.1 coordinate 1,479,996, forward strand.
GGCTGGGTCACAATCTAGTGCCCGGTGGGTATTTGGGCACTTTCCCCGCACCCCACGGCTTTGCCATCTGAACTCCAAAGAGGCTGAGCAGGGCTGAGGTGGGTTGGCCAGGCTGCAGGAGAGCTTGGGAATGGAACAAGCTGGGTAGAGCAGGCTGGCAGAGCTCTGAAGGGGGTGCCCAGATTTGGAATAGAAGCCACCGGGAAGGCTTAAAATGGCTGACAGAGGAGCCCAGGACTGGGATTGCAGCGGTGAGCTGCCCTGGAAGAGCTGGGTGGGTGCCAGCAAAGTGGAATAGCAAAGGACTGGCAGCACAGGGACAGTGGGACACTGCAGGGGGTGCTGCGGGAGGACAAAGGTATTGGGGAAGCTCAGGACTGAAGTAGGAGGGAGGTGCTGGGTTTGGGGGAAGGGGCGATAATAGAGCTGTGCTGGGTGTCCAGGTGTATTGGAGATGAGGTGCAGGGGCAGCGTTTTTTTGGTCGCCTGCAAACACACACATGCTTGACTCTCCCCCCTTGGCTTTTGCAAGCCAGAGAGTCACACACATTGGGTAAATAAACAGAGCCCTTCTCTGTCTCTGCAGGGGAGTGTTTGCAAGCCCAGAGGACACTGGGCAGGGGAGGGGGCTGGAGTGGTGCTGTTAAGTGTTACCACTGGGCTGTCCTGTGCAAAGGTAGGGGAATTCTGCTGCTGAGCTTCCCTACCCCCGCAGCCACAGCCAATTCTCTGCTTCTTAGAGGGACCCTCCTCCCACCCACGTCTTCCCCTGTCTGAGATCTGAGATACCTCTAGGCTAGTAGTTCTTGTACCCCTTTCTGGAGTCTGATTTGTTTGCCTACCCCCTAGTTTCATGTCACTTAAAAACGACTTGCTTAGGAAACCGGACATGAAAATACAAAGGTGGCCCAGCGCACTCGTGCGGAAAAATGGCCTTCCTTTCTCCTGAACGCATGCCATTTTCACCGTCTAGTTATCAAATAAGTCGGTTGGAATCCAAGTCTTGTACTTACATTTCAGTGCACGGTACAGAAAGCAGTATGAACGAGGCATTGTCTGGATGCAATTGTCGTTTGTGCTGACTTTGCTGGTGCTTTTTATGTGGCCTGTTGTAAAACTAGGCAAAGATCTAGAGGAGTTGAGGTTCGCCCGGAAGACTTCTGCGTACCCCCTCAGGGGTATGTGTACCCCTGATTGAGAACCACTGTTCTAGGGCCCCCCCGCTCCCCCACCATTTCTCTTGGGCAGCTGCAGCCAGAGACGTCCGACCAGCACAGAGCCCTCAGGGTGTAAAGTAGCCCCCATAACTTGTTATAGAGCAGGATGGGTTTCTTCCAGATAAGTGGCACCCAGAAAAAAAAAATCACAATGGATGCCGGCAATAGTGGGTACGGGAGAGAAATTGATGTTCAGGGGAACACGGCTAGCTGCCCCGGCACCTTGCTCATTGTAGCCTAGGACTCATGCCACCAGCAAGGCCCGATTTTTCAAAACAGCTCAGGCCCCACGGCAGGCGCTGGATTTTCATGCTCGGCACCTGATCACATGTAAAAAGATTTCTGTCTGGAAGAGTCCCAGCGGGAGCCTGAAAATCTTGACCACCTTTAGGCGCTTCTATAGAAGTGGAGCTCTTTGGCCTCACTGGATTATCCAATTTCTTGGAACCTAGCCCCGAGCTCTTTCTGAAATTCCCCACGTCTCTGTGCCCTGGCACTTACGTCAGAGCACGGCAAACGACAGCGGCTTTATGAGCAAGAACTGTGCGCAGGCTGGACGAAGGCAGACCCTGAAGGAGGATGACAGGAGCCAGGCCAGGATGCTTTCAGCAAGGGAGTCTGTGTCACCTGATAATTTTCCTCTTTTCTTTAAACCCATTAACAAGGTCAAGGGCCAGATTTTGATCTCAGCAATGCCGGTGTCAATGCCTTGGGTTTGAATGGGAATAATTCCAGATTTACACCTCTTTCCCCATATCCATTTGCTCGTCCAGAGCAAAAAACCCCCAATAAAACCCCACAAAGGCTCTAAGAGGGTGCAGCTTCTGAGCTCTGTACTGTGGGACGTTAACGTGGTGTTGACATTTAATTTCTGAGCTCACGGGATGGAGCAAAGCCCCTAGTTTACATGAAGCCACGACTCCCCTCATGTTTACTGCAAATCCCAGAACATTTTTTTTATGCAAGGTTTAGGGCGTTTGCTAGCCAAATTTCAACTCACCGAATTGCATTCCACCTCCCTAAAATGCTTTCTGCAGTTTATATTTTACTGGTGAAAACTCTTTTGTAGTATTGCTAACAGCTGCTGTGTTTCACCCCAGAGGTGGCTGCTTTCTGGCCATCTATACAGGGGACACAGTCTGCAAAGTGATCTGGAATCAGAACTGCATGTGTTCCATTCCCTATAATGTTAAAAGCTTGGAGAGATTCTCCTTTAACTTTAGAATCAGGGACTTGCGCTTTAAGAGCAGAAGAAAGCTGAGTTCTATTCCTACTGCCCCCACCCCAAAGTCCTAAGCCTGCAGGAAACTGGCAGCCCTACAGTCGTAGATGAATATGGATTGGAAACAGCAGAACTCATAATAATCACATTCCCCCAGCTATGAGGATCATGAGTAGACAGTAAAGCAAAGGGAAAACCAGGTCTGTTAAGCCAAGAAACACCTAACACGGCTTGCCCCATTGGCATATTCTGGTGAAAGTTTTGTATGTTGCCTCCTCCAGATGACCTGCCTAGATTCCAACATGAGCACTGACCTTCCACCTTCCATAAACCCTATCTGTAGTGTCAGTTGGATACCCATAAACTTCCCCCTCCCCCCCAATTCCTGGGCAATTTTTCACAACATTAGTTACTAGCTCAGAAGTACTACTATGTGTTCCCCCCCAGAGGTGGCTGCATCTCCCTGTCAGGCCAGCGATCAACCCACATGCCATATATTGTGCAGTTTTGGACCCGCTGGACCTTAACCAAATCAAAGGAGGGTCTACGAAGGACAGTCACCCAACACCCCCATTCCAAGACTGTTAACAATCAAACCAGAACAAGCGTAAGTGGGTGAAACTCCCTTGACTTTAAAATGGAGTCCCTCCCCTTCTTCCATCAAGACTCCAGATCTATTTCTTGCAGGGGAGCGGGAGGGGAGTTAGGTCTGAGAGTGAAAATTCTCCAGCTGGGGGGTGTGGAGGCAGGTTTATATAGATGAATAGGGAAAACTCCCAGGAATGCAAAAGAAAGGCACTTTGTGGTTGCTCTGAGGACGGGATGTTTCTTTGCCCTTCTTCATAATCTTGCTCTAAGACAAACAATGTAACCTAATAAAATGAAAACCCACTCACTTCCGGGGCTCTTTTCTTCCAGAGCCTGAGGAGTGTGAACAAATTAGAACCATCAGAGCTTTTGCCAGCGTGCTTTTTGCAAGGCTTGGCACCCAGACGTCCTTTCCCGTGAAGGCGTGGATGTTATTCAATGAATAAATCGCTGCCTCGTGCAATCTCTGGATGGCTGATTTCATTTTCTGATCCTCAGCTGGGAAGCTACTGATTTGTAATTTCCCATCAGCCCAGATTTCTGACGGGTCAGTTTCAATGTGGGATTGCAAAGCATAGGAGGGGAGCCTCTCCAATTAGATTAGATGGTAAACTCCACGAAGCAGGCCTCACTGTGGCTGCTGGGGCTCAGAGGTGCTACCGTCAAATACGTTATAACATTAGGAAATTGAATCCTTCCGATGAAACCTACCTACCAGCCGGATGAATATAACGGGGTTGAGCAAAAATAACCGGATTCAGTTTTGAAAATTTTCATGCCTGTATTGATCAGAATAAGGATCAAAGTTGCAGACAAAGTGGCAAATATCAGCAGCCCCCTGTTCCTATCTGCATGCTCTTGCAACGGGAGGATTTAATAGTAACTGCTGACACCAGATGATACACGAAAGAATATTCAGCGACAACAAGGACATTCGCTGTGTATTGTAGTGAATTACCTGGTGTGGGTGTGGGTGTGTAAAAGCACCACAGCCTTCTAGTAGCAAGAATCAGAATTGCTCCATCATGCACCATCCATCCCTTCATTATCTGGGGTGTCACACTCTTAATCTTCCTCCTGTGGTTATAAAGCCTGGATGATCCATTGCATTTCTTCCTTCTAGCCTCCCTCTGCCTGATCCCGGGGTAGAAGAAGCTGTTTCCAAATTACCAGGACATCTTAGTAAACTTTTTCTCGGGAGAGCGGGGGCAGGGTGATGTTATAGATCCGCGCTGTTAAAGAAATAACCCTGCTAGGGGTCCTGCCTGAGGAAAAACAGAGAGATGACACAGGGATATTATATATCTAGCACTGTTGTTGTGTGTGGCCGTTTGCAGATAAGTGAGAGAACGGGGTCTGGTTCTCTCCTGCTGTGCAACAGGGGCATGAATCTCAGTCCTGCAAACTACCTGTAGGGCTCTGATGTAAATGATGGTGCAAGGCGCATGGCAGTGGAAGTCCAGCCCACAGCCTCTTAGGTCGGATCAACAGCAGGGAGTTGTGGTGTTACCCAGAGATGTGTGTGGCCCACAGCCCCACATCCAAACACTCCTCCTGACTCTTGCCGGGTGAACAGCCTTCCTGATCTTGCAAACAGCCCCTCTCTTTGCAAACAGGCTCAACCAGCACCCGGGATCCGGCCCTTGCAGATGGCTGAAAATGGCCAGAGTTTGGCCGCTGACCTGAGATTTGTGTCTCAAGCCCTGCTCTATTTCCAGCTGTAACATTCTGGAAAGGACTCCAGGGCAGATGATCAAAACCAGTCATGAACCCTCCCTTGTCAGGTGCAATGATCTAGCCTCTGTCAGTCAGAATAAAGATTGCTTGATCTTATCCTTCAGTGGAGCCACTTCCCTAGCTACCTTGTGTATTCATGAGACACTGGCAGCCAGTAATTAGCCAGCACACAGCTCCCTTTGTCAATCATCCCCTCTCCAGGGGGGATGGCTTACTAGGTTAATTAATGATCAGCACCCATCAGCTCCAGTATTTCTTTAAACCACAACTGGGACTTGGCTACCCAACAGATGATACAATCGGAGTTCCGCAGCTGTGTCACTGTAACGCTGTAGTGTAGACACTTGCTACAGTGACGGCAGGGTGTTTTTTCTGTCCCCATAGTTAATCTGTCCCTCAAGAAGCGGTAACTAGTTCGACAGAAGAATCCTTCCATCAGCCAAGTGGTGTCTATGGCCTGGTCTATACCAGAAAATTAGGTTGAGTTAACCATGTTGGTCAGGGGTGTGAAAAATCCACACCCCCTGCATGGCACCCCTGCGTCCCCGGGTAGACGCTTGGCTTCCACCGATGTAAGCGCTTCTCCGTGCCGATTTAGTTTCATCAGCTCCCTGAGTGGCACCGAGTCATGGCCTATGTAATTAGGTCAATGCTGTCTCTGTGTAGACCTGGCGTTGCTTACATTGATTGTTACTGGCTTTCGGGAGCTGTCCCACATTGCCCCATGCCGACAGTACACTCTGTACAAGTGCTCCTGGGGAGGATGGCTCCACTGACACAAGGAGCCAAGGTTGCGCTCACACAAGCGATGTAATAACTGCAGTGGCCGGATGCCAACATAAGGTGACGTAATTTTGAAGTGTAGACACGGCGTTAGTCCTGCACCCTTCTATGATGTGTATGTTGGAGGGGAATCTCTCAGGTGAGCCCCTCGAGAGAGAGATCCTGTATGGGCAAACTGGTTGTTAAAGGTGCTGTGGTCTAGTGGTTGAGAAATTGGCATGAGATCCAGGAGAGCTAACCAAAAGAAGGACGAGGGGAGATATGATTGCTCTCTATAAATAGAGGGATAAATACCAGGGAGGGAGAGGAATTATTTAAGCTCAGAACCAATATGGACACAAGAACAAATGGATAGAAACTGGCCAGCAGGAAATTTAGACTGGAAATTAGATGACGGTTTCTAACCATCAGAGGAGTGAAGTTCTGGAACAGCCTTCCAAGGGGAGCAGTGGGGGCAAAAGACCTATCTGGCTTCAAGACTAAGCTTGATGAGTTTATGGAGGAGATGATATGATGGAATAGCCTAATTTTGGCAATTAATTGATCTTTGACTATTAGCGGTAATGTTGCAAAAACTGCTTATTTCCTTTGGAGTTCAGTCCAATATACCT
>ML677378.1:1486163-1544203 GCA_007922305.1 Dermatemys mawii
TGTTAAACTAGGGGTCAATAGTACATATACAGGGAGTGAGATTATAAATCTAAGGTTATTTTAAAATCATACTACAACATTCTAAGTTACATTTTCCTAACAATCATTTTCTTAACAGTAAATATGCCCAATAGCCTGTGATGGGATGTTAGATGGGATGGGATCTGAGTTACTACAGAGAATTCTTTCCTGGGTGTCTGGCTGGTGAGTCTTGCCCACATGCTCAGGGTTCAGCTGATCGCCATATTTGGTGTCGGGAAGGAATTTTCCTCCTGGGCAGATTGGCAGAGGACCTGGGAGTTTTTCGCCTTCCTCTGCAGTGTGGGGCATAGATCACTTACTGGAGGATTCTCTGCACCTTGAAGTCTTTAAACCATAATTTGAGGACTTCAGTAGCTCACACATAGGTTAGGGGTTTACTACAGGAGTGGGTGGGTGAGATGCTGTGGCCTGTGTTGTGCAAGAGGTCAAACAGATGATCATAATGGTCCCTTCTGACCTTAAAGTCTGTGAGTCTATGTTCCCAGAACTTTCCCTGGTACAGTGCTGGGCAAGTTGGTTCCCTCTCGCACTCTCTGTGTCTCCGCTGTCTGAAGCAGGGATTCTCTCTTGTGATGGTTTTGTTGTGATTAGGAATTGTGGTCGGGGTTGGCTAAAACCTCAGTCACTTCATCTAACCAAATCCTATGTGTCTATGCAACACCCAGCACCATGGGGCCCTGATCTCGGTGGGAGCCCTAGGTGCTGCTCTGTTCAAATGGCCCATTAGAAGGAGAAGTTTATTCTGCAAACATTTCCCACTGTCTCTGTGGTATACTTTGTCTACCTGGCTGGCAGCCTCCACCCAAAGCTGACTGCATTTGAGATGCTTCAGCACAGAAGGTGTTAAATAGTATTAAAACTTTAACAGTAATTTCTAGTGGCTTCCCTGCAAAGATCTCAAAGCACTAAACAAACTCACATGCTTCAGGATCAACCTCTAACTGTTGGAGGGGTCAGGAAGAAATTTTCCATGTGGGCAGATTAACCCAAACTGCCTACTTCAGGCTTTCTTCCTCTGAAGCAGCTGATACTAGTCACCGCTGGTGACCAGATACTGGAGTAAAGAAGGACCCACCGGTCTGATCCAGTGTAGCAATTCCTATGTTCCTAAACATCATTTATGCATCCCAATCCCTCCTGTGAAGTTGGTCTGTATTATAATCCAGATGGAGAAAATGAGGCACAGCTAGGGAAAGCGACTTGTCCAGGGAATCTGGGACAGAGCTGGGATTAGAATCCAGAAATCTGGATTTTCAGCTTCAACCCTCTTGTCCATTTCAATGCCACTTCCCAAGATACGCTCCAGTTCTTGTCCGACAACAACTGCAGACTTATCTCTCTACCAGTTAAGTGCTCCGATTTCTCTTTAATGTGTCCAGTCACCACTGACTGACTGTGCTACGGATTCAGGCAACAAAGATTTGATCTGCCCTTGGGAGCGTGCATACCAGTTGAAATGCACCAGTACCTGAGCTCTCTGAAATTCAAGTCTCCCGTTACACCGGCTGGGCCTAAGGATTGGGTGGGATTGACGGGGCAGCGGGGTGAAGCCAAGCAAGGAACATGAACGACATTGTGAAAGCAACCCGGCCGCCCTCCTCCGTTTCCATTTTGACACTGGTGCATCATTCAGATCTGGTGGCACCTGGCACTGACAGAATGGAGAATCGAGCCTGGTGGCTTGAGGACCTTCTCCCCAAGAGCCAGGCTCTGTCATGGGAGGCAAAGGGCAAGATGTAGAGGGAATGGAAACCACCCCATCAGCCCACTCTGTTTGAACCCGCTACTGAATACAATAGATCTTGAGTCCAGTCGCAAACCAGGGAGAGGGGCTTTATAGACCTGGCATGGAGAAGTGGGAATGGAGGGGTGGGCACACAAAGCTGCTGGGTATGGGGGGACTAAATGGGGGATCCTGGTATAGGAGGAAGGGCAATTAGGGGGGTTCCCAGAACCCCTGGTAAGGGGAAGCTACGGGGGAGTCCCTGAAATAGAGGGGACTGGGAGCGGGCCACCTGTGTGGGGGTGGAGGATGGGGAGGGGAATGGAAGAACGCAAAGAGCCCCTGATGTGTGTTATATGCTTGGCCTATAGATGTGCATGACTCTGTAATAATATATCAGCTATATGGTTGCTTTCCTGCCAACATAGTGCCATTACTAACTGTAGCTGAAATGCAGCCACTTCTGGGGTGGAGGCGATCAATATAGCACGCTGCGTACTGCAGCTCGGAGCAGAAATTTACGCTAAAGTTGCTGGGGTGAACCACTGCTCTAAAAGCTCTGTGAGCTCTTCAGTGCACATGCAGAACAGCATAGACTCGAGACAGCATTGGGCCAAATCCAACTGGTGTAAATGGCCATAGCTCCTCTGAAGTCAAAGAAGCTACGTGGGTTTACACCAGTTGAGAGCCTGGGCCAAGGTCACCTTTTACACCCATGCAAGATGGGTGGAAAACCGCCTGATCAGAATGAGTCTGTTCCGCACAGGCTTCAATGTTGGTGCAAGGTAGGGGAGAATCCAGCCCATTGCAGAGAGGTGGAGTGATTGGCAGGAAGGGGCAGTTTGGATTTGTTACCTGACAGTCCTCCACAATTCTGCCTGCGTTCCTCAGACAAACCATAGAACCCTTTCCCACTGCACCAGGAGATGCAATCAGCAATGTCTTTGCTACAGTCTTAGCTGGTGTTATCTGCAGCATATCACCCCAGGGTGGGGCATAGGGGATATCGCAGTGGCATAGTTGTTGCAGTGGTCAGGGAAGTCCAGTAAATGAATCCCCCAGTGAATGATCTCTTGGTAAAGATGACATATGCCAAGAGCTGGGAGGGAAGTTTTTTTTCCCAACCTGTGAGAATTTCCAAGATGTTGAAAAATGGTCGCCTCTTGCATCAGGATGAAAAAAATCAAAATCTTGACATGTGTCACGAACGGAAAATGTCATGAACAGAGAATCATAGAAGATTAGTGTTGGAAGAGACCTCAAGAGGGTTGACCAAAACGTTTCATCCCTGTAACGTTGAAATGTTTTGTATTAATTTTGACCATTTTGTTTTTTTGAACCTTAAATTTTGAAAGAAACCATTGTTTTGAACCAGAAACCCCAAAACTTTTTTTTTTCAGAGAATGTTAAAATGGGACATTGACAATTCTGAAACATTTCTCCAATGTTTTTGGAAACCAGAAATTCATCAGCGCCAATCCTCTCCCGCGAACCCTTTTGGTTTGGCTGAATGGGCATTTTTCAACAAAGATACTTAGTCAAAAATCTCCTGATTCCCTCTACGTGTGACCCTCTCCACCCCAAAGGCTAGACACAGCTCCCATTGGCACCAGTGGGATGGTTTCCATTGATTCCATGTGGACCTAGGTCAGGCACACAGAGAATGGCAGCTACAGAAACTGGCATGGAATTTGCTAGTCATGTCCCTGTCAATGAACTTAACACAGTCAAGCTTAGCTTCTCTTTGGGCAGCTGCTGGAGTCAACTCACGCAGCATGGCTGCTCTGACCATGGCCCTCAGAAGTTGGGACGTAATATGAGCATAGCTTGAAGTAAAGAGATATGGACCCCCCAAGAAGAAGGCTCCTGCTGGGTTCATGTGAGTGCCACCTGCGTCTGCACCCAGGCTGCTGCCTGACATGATCTGCAGGATGGATGGGAGGGAGGAAGTCCAAGGAAAGAATCATCGAAGATCAAGGTTGGAAGGGACCTCAGGAGGTTCTAGTCCAACCCCTTGCTCAAAGCAGGACTAATCCCCAACTAAATCATCCCAGCCAGGGCTTTGTCCAGCCTGACCTTAAAAGCCAATTCCCAGGCTGAAGAAGACAAGCAAGAGTGTTCCAAAGAGCACAGCAAGAAACACCAGGGCAAAGCTACCGGTGCAATTTCCTCCAGCGTGGCTGGTGTATGGTGCAAAAACAATGGCTCCATTGCTCATCCCTTGTATGTGTGTGTGTGTGTGTGTGTGTGTGTGTGTGATCCCTTTGTGTGTGTGTGCAGGGGCATCCCATAACTCAATGCTAACTAGAGGATGCTGAAAGCTCTTGCCACCTCTCATCCCAGGTGGAAAAGTTTTGGACTCGTAGAACCACTGACCTTTCTTTTCTCTGATTAAACTGTCAGGGATCATAGATGTCTCTGGGTGCCCTGCTCTGCAGTTTAGTATGTAAAGTACCCCAAACGGATGGCGTCTTTGCAACACCCAGCAAACAAGGGCACAGAAAATCTGGTTCTGCGTGTGGATTCCCTCATGATGTCCCCGTTGGACTGGAAATTCAGCCATCAAGCGCAGAGCCAGCATGGGAGGCCGGCCTTTGACCTCAACCAGCGGTGCCATCTGTGAATGAGGCAAGAGTCTCTTGACGCAGATGCTGGTAGGCCCTGTGGCTGGTGTGGGCCAGGTGCCAGCTGTGAAGGAATGAAAAGACCTGGGAGGAATGAGGACTTATAATTCTGTCCCTGGGTCAAAAACTAGGACAGTTGCCGCGGCTTCTTTTCTCTCCCCTACGGATCTTGCAAAAGCAGCAGATTCCATTTTCCCACCTTGCACAACTGGTCCATGCAAGGCAGCTGTGACAGCTGACTGGCTCTTGAGGGAGCTGGGTTCAAGTCCCGGCTGTAAAGTCTCTCTTGTAGCCATTCTATGTCAAAGGGAGAGAGCTCTCCTGTCGACATAATTAAACCATCCCCAATGAGTGGTGGTAGCTATGTCAGCGGGAGAGTGCTATCCACACCGGCGCTTCTGTCGGTGTAACGTATGTCACCCAGAGGAGTGTGTATTTCCCACCCCTGAGCAACATTAGTTATATCGACAAAAGCGCTAGTGTAGATATAGCCTTAGCTGCCCCGTGCCTCAGTTTCCCCCTCTGTAAAAGGGGTTAATATTAGGGCTGCTAATTAATTGCAGTTAGCTCAAACGATTAACTCAAAACAAATTACTGTGATTTAAAAAATGAATTGTGATTCATTGCTATTTTAATTGCACTGTTAAATAACAGTAGAATATTCATTTAAATGTCTTATAAATATTTTGGATGTTTTTCTACATTTTCAAATATATTGATTTCCCGTGCCACGCAGAATACAATGTGTACGGTGCTCACTTGATATTATTATTTTTGATTGCACATATTTGCATTGTACTAAAGCTAAACAAAAGAAATAGTCTCTTTCAATTCACATCCTACAAGTACTGTAGCACAATTTCTTTCTCGTGAAAGTGCAATTTACAGATGTAGATTTGGTTTTGTTGCATCACCGCACTCTGCCCACCTTTGTCAAGTGCTTTGCAATCTACTGAGATGTTATTAATGTTATTCTCCAGAGACTGCAGCTTGCACCAAGAAGCAGGGAAGGGAAGCAGGGTAGGGGGTTGGGCAGCTAATCCAGTGGCCACAGGCTAATGGCCAAAGTGATCCAGACGATAATCGAGGAAGAGAGAGAAAAATAAACCCCCTTTGTGGCAGCCCCTCTGATGCTGAGTACCTGCATCATGCTGGTGGCTAGACTGCTGTTTTTGGGGTTAAAAGGACAGGTTCATTTTGGTGGCTTGGAGCCATCTCAGAGCAGCGTGGAGCTGAACATTTGTGAAATGATATGATCTCGCATATCTATAGCACCAGTGTTTCACCCTTCTCCTCTGGCATCAATAAAACAATGGGCATGAGTCTGGAACTTCAGGACTCAAAGACCGAACCTCAAGTCAGGGCAGACCATTATTCATGCTTCTAAGCGCCTCAGGAGCAGATGTTAGAGTTGGCAATATGCAACCCATAGGCCTGCTGGATTCTACAGCAACCGATTGCAATTGATTAACTACTTATTAAAACAGCACCGTATCTTTTATTGACCCCATTAAACCATTTATAAACAGAAGCTCAGCTGCAAAGTGTGGTTCCTTTGGCTTAGTCTTGGGTTTCCTTCAGGCAACTCTGATCCCTGCGAAACCCAGCATGATGTGAATTACACTAGTGTAAATCTGGAGCAACTCCACTGGTGTAAACAGGGCAGATTCTCAGCTTATGTAAACTGGTATTGCAGCTAGGGTGACCAGATGTCCTGTTCTTAAAGGGACAGGCCTGTTTTTCTTACATAGGTGCCTATTCTCCTCTACCCCCATCCCATTTTTTCGCAGTTGCTGTCTGGTCTCCCTACATTGCAGCAAAGGAGCTGGATTCTCAAGTGGTGTAAATTGCCACAGTGCCAGGAAAGTCAACAGACTGCTGCCCAGATCCTCAGAGGTATTTAACTCACATTTGGCTCTAGGTAACTAATACTTTGGAGGGGAGGGGCCCAACTTCCCAGCTGGTATAAATTGGTTTGGCTCTATTAAAGTCAATAAGCCACGACCCCAGTTGTAATTCAGTGCAACTCCCTTGAGGTCAGTGGTTAGATTCTCAGTTGAAGTGCAGAGGTTGTTGCAGGTGTAGCAGAGAGCAGAATCTGTCACAAGTGTGTAATAAAAATGTGACACACTGGAGTATTGGTAAGGGACTGATCTTTATTTTGTGTCCCCAGTTGGATGATGTGGTCTGGGTTGATGAAAGGTTAATATGAACAGTCTCACCATCCAAAACATAAAAAAGCTGTAGTGTGTAGCTGGTGATAGAAAGGTGGCTGTGTTCCACCCTAGAGGTGGCTGCATTTCATTGGTGGGTAATCATTACTGACCTACTTCTACCATCTGTTCTCATTCTGAGGAATACCTTTACTCTTGGAATAGATTACTATTCAGTGTCAGAATAGCAGTATATGGTCTTATCTGGAAGCAGTTTGTAAAGCACTTTTGGATGAAAGATACGCTATAAATGTGAGTCTGTTATTTTATTGATCTGATATGTAAAAGCAAATGTAAAGTGCTTTATCTGAAATTAATACAACAAATATTCAAGCACATTTTAAAAAATCATTTCATGGCTTCATTCCATTTCATTGTAGTTTTACAGACAATCCCGATGAACAATAAGTTAAATGTCAATAGCAGAAAGAGAGAAGTCACTGATATTGGGTAGTATTGGAAAGTAAAAATGAAGAATCTGAATAAATATGTACAGTCATTATGCCATCTGATTGCTGGGATAAGTTTTGGGTAAGTTTCTTGAGCTCTTCTGTCGGCCAATGAGAATTAAGTTTTCCTTAGGAAAGTAACTAAAATAAGAAATATTTTTAAAAAATTGGTGATTTTAAATTATATTTTTTGCAGCTGACTCAAATCACATTTTAAATCAGGGAATGCTGTCACTTTAGTTCAATCCACAGAGAGGCAGGGCAAGTTATTTTATTTTTTTTAAACTATTCTGATTGGAAGAATAGGCTTGGGGGCGGGGGGCATATTTTTAGTCCTGATACAGAATGGGTTAAACCACTGTTGCTTTTCCTGCTGGGGGAAATGCAGCCACCTCTGGGGTAGGATGCAGCAGCTATTTAAGAGCTTCACAAGGATGCCTGTGACAATTTAATACAGGGATAAGGAGGAGCTTGGGAATACAGTGAATGAGATTTGGAGGCAGATGTCTAGGGAACAAGCTAGGAGATGGCTCTGGGAATACAGAGGAGCTGTAGTTCTCTGTAGAAACACGAGAGCTGGCTGACCAGAGGAATCAGCCAGACAGTTTATAAAATCTCTCCTGGTAGGATGAATGACGTATCCTTCATCTTTTTATGAAAACCTTTTGTGCCATTCCCTGCATAGAATCTGCTGTGTGTGAGATGCTTGCTGCTCGTTACATGGGACAGACTCCAGTAAGGGGGCAAGCAGCTATAGCAGTGAGAGAAGTGTGAGATGGGTGGAGGGGAGGGGGAGGGGAGTGGACCAGAATAGGTCGCAATCTCCCCTCTCCATGAAATGGCAACAGTAATAAAAACAATGCTAATCTATAGCGCTTTCAAGTGCTCAGCAAATGTTAATCCATCATGAGCGCTCAGTGAGGTGGGAAGTAGCCTCCCCTTCCTTCTACTGATGGGGAAACTGAGATATGGAGAAAAGAAGCGACGTGCGCATGCCATTCGGCGGCAGGGCTAGGGATTGGGCTCAGGAGTTCTGCCTCCTGGGGTTGCCACGCTGAGGCTGCTATGGGTCAATATGTTTTGTAGGCAGAGCTGGTGTTTGGTTCAGGTCACAGGCACCGACTTCCCCTCTGCCCAGTGGGTGCACAACCCCCACACCCGGCTCTGCCTCTTCCTGTCCTGCCTGCACCCCATTCCCCCATCTCCCTGCCCCACCCCATCTTTTCCCATCCCCAGACCTGCCCTCATTCTATCCGCTTCCCCCAAATCCCCTGACTCTTCTCCGCCTCCTCCCCAAGTGTGCCGCATCCCCACTCCTCCCCCTCCCTCCCAGAAAGTCCCAAGAGCCGCCAAACAGCTGTTAGGTGGCGGGCAGGAAGCGCTAGGAGGAGGAGGAGGAGATGGGGCGGGGGGAGCTTGGCTGCCGGTGGATGCCGAGCACTTGCTAATTTTTCTCTGAGCACCCATGGAGTCAGCACCTGTGGTTCAGGCAAGGACCCTGAGGGATTGTTGATGGCATTGCACCGTGAAGGTGGAAAGCTGGTGAGCATAGGGAAAGGTAAATGAATTGCCCAGGGAACGGGGAACAATTAACAGTGGTAGCAAACCTTTTATTGGCTCACTGGGGCAACGTCTGACACGTTTACTCCTCGGCAAAAGCGGGGAAAGTGCATTTGTCACTCGCCTGAACGTGTGCTTGTCTAAATGAGATGCCAGACAACATGGCTAGCTCCTTTTGCAGCCCATGGGGGCTTAGCTAGACTTTTTCCGTCATGGCGATGCCCCTTGGCAGAGTCTGCGGGGAGTGCAGCTCCATCGACTGCCTCCGGCGAACGTCGCGCTCTTCCCAGTCCTCCTCAGGCTCGAAGCCTTTGAAGATGGCGAGTCTCTCGGATAGGGTCTTCGGGTGTGGGAACAGAATATAATTGTAGATCAGCGAGGCCACCACTGCCCCAGCCAAGGGGCCCAGCCAGAAGACCTGGGCAGATGGAGAGAGAAAAAAATAAGGCTTCCGAATGAATTGTAGGACTCAGACATTTAGCTGGAACTTGAGAGGAACACCAGATATTTATAGATCTGAGTCTGGTCTTCAGGCCACCTGCATTTGGGAACCAACGGGCTCAACATTTTCCCATGGCCATAAACTTTTCATCCCAGTGGGACACATACATACATCTAGATTTGCTCCATCTTGATCTCTGCTTCTGTTTAGACCACAGATGGACCCAAAACAGAACCTTTCATACAAACTCCCATCCCCAAAGCGCTGATGGTTCTGATAAAATAGATCTGAAAACAACCCTGTTTTTTTAGTGACTGGCTTTGTGGAACTAAGATCAAACCAATGAGCTTTTGCAAAACTAAATCTAAGTCCACTGTAAGCTCTTTAAACTGAAGGGAGAGAGCTCTCCCATTTGTGTTCCGGGGCTTTAGTTCTGAATCTGTTCTTGGCAGGCACATTTTCCTGGTCAACATGCAAAAAAACCCCACTCACTTTTCAAGATGGCAGTCGCCTGACCTCTGACCCAGGAAGTCGATCAAACTCACAGAACATTTGCTAAAACTTGCCAAGAACAAGCAAAGCGTATCTTCCTCTACCCCCTTCTTGGTTCATTGAACACAAACCTTGGATTCCAAACAAATGCCATCCACATCTGATGGAAAAATAGAACCACGCTGGTTCAGACTAGAATCGGGAAAGATTAGTTGGATAATAACTAGAGTTAAAGTCTCTGTAGGTTTTGTGCCTCTTGCCAACTCACATAGAAAGAACCACACACCCTTTTCCTGTTGCAACTTAGCCCACTTAGTTACGCAGTTAAGGGCTATGGTTTGCTGAGTCTATTGCTCCTGATCTTTAGATTTTTCTTGCTGGTGGCAACTAGAGATTGGTTTGGATAATATTATTATTACCCTTCTCAAGAGGTTGACTCTCGAGCATTCTAGAAATATTGACACGACAGTGCCTGGGCTGGAATTGGGTCTTCTGGATTAAAGGATGAATCCTTCATTAAAGGTTACTTCATGTGATGAAACTTCCAGGAATATGTCCAAACAAAATTGACAAACCTGTGCACGGCAGCTCGTCCTGCCAAAACTGCACCCAGATCTGCAGTTATGAGGAGGGCAGGGAGCTGAATTCTTACCCAATGGGCGCTGAAGTCTCCTACTATCACCGCCGGGGCGAAAGATCTGGCGGGGTTCATAGAGCAGCCGGTGTAGTGGATCTGCGGGGGTGGAAAAGGGGCACGGTTGTTATTAACCACTAAGCTCTTTCAGCAACAAGACTGTTTTTAAACGCCTTAGCTTGTTATTAGCGTGTTTCATTCCTTGGTGCAAGCTTTTTGTCCTTCAGGCTGCCCAGTGCTAGGAAAAGGAGGACTGGCATCTTTCACCAGCCAGTCGCAAAGCTGGCAAAGGGAGCTAAATTCTCTCATTGGCTCCTGCTGGAAGGGGCTGGAGTAGCTGCGAGTTTCCCTACAGCACTGGGAGCTCTTGTGGACAGCATGGTCTAATGGGTAAAGCACAGAATTGTTGCCTGCTCTGCTACTCAGATGTTGGGCAAGTCTCCTCAATTTCCTCTCCTGTAATATGGAGATGATCCTGACCTAGATCCCGAAGGGGGTCATTCATGTTTGCAAAGGGCTTTGAGATCCTTGGAGGGAATCTGTATTTGAGTCCCTGCTGCATCTCTAGTTTGGGAAGGCTGGGGCCAGAGCGATCTATGTTGGATATTTATTATTTGTAGTTTTACTATAGTGCTTAGGAGCCATGCACATGACCTCATTGTGCTAGGCACTGCTCAAACACAGAATGTTCTCTGTTACTGTAGTATCTTACCACCTCACAATCACTAACAGACACAGCCTCACAAACCCCTGAGGGCGGGGAAGTGCTACTCTCCCCCTTTGGGAAAGTGAGGCACAGATAAGCTAAGGGACTTGCCCAAGGTCACCCAGGAAAGCTGTGGCAGAGCAAGGAATCAAACCCGGCTCTTATAAATCCCAGGCTGCCACTCTAACCACTGGGCCATTCTTCCTCGGATCTGTAGAGTACCCAGCCTAGTGAAACTACCTGCGACATGGGCATGCTTGTGTGTCATGGCTCTAAAACGCAAAAAGCGGGCCATGGTGACGCACCCCCAGCAAGTGACCTGCGGCGACGGAAAGGCCGATGGACAAGGCCGGAGAGCCGACGTTATCACTCCGCTGGTCGTCGGTGGAAGCGAAGACACACAGCACCAGCTGAAAGGTGAGGAAGAGCTCGACGGTGACAGCCTGGCCTGGAGTCGTGTCGTTGTGCAGCTGAAACGAGAGGAAAGCAGCGTCTTGGTAACATTAGGAAGAGGAACGGGTCGCTGATTCAGAGACATCGAGATGGTGTGGTGAAGGGGCACACAAGCAAACTGTGGGGGCTTAGCACCCACCAGCAGACAGCTCTCCCCTTCCCCCCAGTGCCTCCCATCAGCACATCTCACTTGTGCTCCTAGTCTGGAGCCCTCCATCTCTGCCAGCATATTGTCTTGACTTGCAAGGAGCATAGCACATAGGAACTGCCAGAGTGGATCGGAGTCAGGGAGCCACTTACTGTTTTTGAGCCCTTTAAAACTCTTTGGCCTCAGTACTACCTTGTGGAAATGAGTTCCACAAGCTCGCTGTGCCATGTGTGCAAGAGTATTTCTGAGCATCATTTTGCAGCATTTGCTGCCTTTCCATATCAGTCAAAAGTCTCCATGTTCTTATACGGTGCTATTCTATGCTGTGCCTCTTTTAATGAGATTCTGCCAAATATCTAGTAGTTAGGAGGTGTGCCGACAAAGACTATGAGACCCACAAAATTCATGTCACTTGTGACACGAGACAGTATTTGAAAAGTTCAAGAGTCTGGAGAGGAGAGTTTTATTTTTCACATTGGTAATTATGGATTTTCTCTGTCTCTCTTGCACACATAATATGCACCTAGTATGTATATTTTTTCCAGCTCAGCCTTTCCAAGCAGTTTCAGCAATTGCACAAAACCTAATCTGACCACACTTCGAGATAACATCTCCAGTGTACGTTTTGCAATATAAATGGCAGCTCAAGTTTCTTTAATCCAATGTAAGTGGCAGTACCACTGGATGTTGCTGTTTAATTGACCAATTTGTGGTGCCACTGGCACTCTGGGGTTGGCAGAGATCTTGTCTATGGTCCAGCTACACAGCTGGAGCCTGAAATATGCACTGTTAAATAGTGAAATCAAGACGTTTTAAACAGAACCAGAAATTCCACCTGCAGGGTTTTTTTTGCCTCACTGCATCACCTCTTGGCCTGCCAGGAAGATGAAGGGTTAGATTCTGAGCTCCATTACACTGGTGTAAATCCAGGGATTGCCTAACTCTGGATTTACACTGGTGTTACTGAAGCCTGGTGTGTACACACTGCTGTCGGAGGTGTGACCACAGTCCACACAGACATAGCTGAGCTAGCTTTGATCTAGTAGCTAGAATAGCGATAGCAGGGATATAGTAAAGTGGTCATCAGAGGGTTAACTAGGGTATTCCAAGTACTGTGAGTTGGAGCCCTGATTCACTTCTCCCTTACTTTCTGTTTAGTCCATGGGAAGTTTTCTCTATTCCCTCCCCGATTCTGTTGTGACACAATTAAACAAAGAAACAAGTTTCCTGCCTGTGGTCCTGTGAGTTGACTGATTTTTGTGGCACTGAGCAGTCGTCCCTTTGCAAAATCCCGCGAGCTGGGTTCTCTGCAATTGTTAGTGGCCCTAGCTATATCCAAACTAGGGATGTCTGTCTACATGTGCAGCAAATCAAATCACACCTTTGACTGCTGTAACAGAGCCCTCACCTCTGGTTGAGTTACTGAAGTCCTCAAATCATGATTTAAAGACTTGTATAAAGTGCTACTATCTATCTAAGATACTTGTATGTCCCCCTATTATTGTACTATCCAAAGTCTTTAAGGTATTTATCCTCACAGTTCCCCTATAAGGTAGAAGTGTGCTATTATCCCCATTTTACGTATGGGGAAACTGAGGCATAGAGCGGCTATGTGATTTGGCTAATATCACGCAGGAAATCTGTGACAGAACAGGTACTTGAACTCTGGTCTCCATCATAGGCTCTGTTTTCTAGATCTTTAATAATTTGGGTTGCTCTTCTCTGGATTTTCTCTCGTTTGTCCATCTCTTTCCTTAAATGTGGCTCCCAGAAGTGGACACAATAATCCAGCTGAGGCCTAATCAGTGCAGAGCAGAGCGGAAGAACTACTTCTCGAGTCTTGCT
Organism: Dermatemys mawii; assembly: GCA_007922305.1. Classification (NCBI taxonomy): domain Eukaryota; kingdom Metazoa; phylum Chordata; order Testudines; family Dermatemydidae; genus Dermatemys; species Dermatemys mawii. Next base: position 1,499,495 of record ML677378.1, read on the forward strand.
TACAACACTCCTAATACAGCCCAGAATGAAGTTTGCTTTTTTGCAAGTGTTATACTGTTCATTCATATTTAGCTTGTGATCCACTACGACCCTCAGATCCCTTTCTGCAGTACTCCTTCCTAGGCAGTCATTTCCCATTTTGTGTGTGGGCACCTGATTGTTCCTTCCTAAGTGAAGTATTTTGCATTTGGCCTTATTGAATCTCATCCTGTTTACTTCAGAGCATTTGTCCAGTTTGTCCAGATCATTTTGAATTTTAATTCTATTCTCCAGAGCACTTGCAACCCCTCCCAGCTTGGTATCATCCGCAAACTTTATAAGCATCCTCTCTATGCCATTATCTAAATCATCGATGAAGATATTGAACAGAACCTGACCCAGAACTGATCCTTGTGGGACTCCACTCGTTATGCTCTTCCAGCTTGATTGTGGACCACTGATCACTTTCTGGGAACAGTTTTCCAACCAGTTTTGCACCCACTCTATAGGAGCTCCATCTAGGTTATATTTCCCTAGTTTTTTTATGAGAAGGTCATGCCAGACAGCATCAAAAGCCTTACAAAAGTCAAGATATACCACATCGACCACTTCCCCACATCCCCAAGGCTTGTTACCCTGTCAAAGAAAGCTATTAGGTTGGTTTGACAGGATTTATTCTTGACAAATCCATGCTGACTGTTACTTATTACCTTATTATCGTCTAAGGGTACATCTACACTACCCGCTGGATCGGTGGGCAGTGATCGATCCAGCGGGGAATGTCCCCTAGTGGCTCTCTCCACCTTCGGAAAGAAAAAAAAATGGTCTCCAATACATTCCAAGGACTGGTTGGAAAATCTGTGCCAAGCTGTGTTATTTTCCCAACAGATGTCTGGGTAGTTGAAGTCCCCCCTCACCACCAAGTCCTGTGCTTTGGATGATTTGGATGAGAAACTAGTCCAGGGGAGTCAGGCTTGTTCCCGTGCCATGAGGAGCATGGTAAAGGAGAGCCCGCATAATGAGAATGCTGGGAGATAACAGCAGTATTACCAACCCCAAGCATTAAAAGACACAAGTTGGGCCTCCAAAAATAACGAGATTTAAAAAAAATTAACATATTTGGGGAGGTCTTTTGTAGCCTTTCAGTTTTTGAACTTTTGGGATACCCTAGGGGCATTTTCAAACTTTTCTTTGCAGCCATCAAAGCTGGAAATATACATGTTTTAAAAATAAAAGCCACCTCTCTCAAAATCATATGACTCCAGGAGCTGGGGATTTAAGAAAGAAGATTTAAGATTTAAGAAAGAAATAGCACAAGAAATAGCACAAGACTCGCGATCAAATTATGAGAGTTGGCAGTGCTGTTATAGATGTTTTTCTTGTCCTCCTAGGACAGCATGGGGCCAGATTCTTTCCTGGCTTGCATCTGGTATCATTTACACCTTGCGAAGTGGATTTGTAATGCTCATGTTCTGATTTTGTAGCTGTTTAACCGCCCCACCCCGCCCTTTTCCCAGGTGTAAATGATAGCACAAAATTTAAGGCAGTGGAGAATCAGGACCCTGTGTGTTAATGACAGGGCACCAGCTGGGATTTCTAGATACAACTCCCCGAGTTCCCTCATTTTTCTGCCTATAAGTCAGAGCTTTAAATGTCTATTGCAATTTGATGTCGCACAGTGTACGAAACCAGCGTCAAATTCTTCTAACTTGCTACAGACCAGGGCAAGTGAGGCTGAGGGGCAGCATGGCCAGGGCAGGGGTGTCTACTGGGCATTGTGATTAACCAGGTGTGTCCGCTACCAGCCTTTGGAAGTAGAGCACTGAGTGGCATTATCTAATGCAAAGCAGCAATTGTATTAAAAATAAAACCCGTCGTACCAGCTCTGATGCCCGGGTGCCTGGAGTGGAACCAGCATCTTGTAAATACTGGCAAGACCTACAGGGAGACAAACTACATAGTCCCACGCCTATTCCACCACCTCTACATACGAGGATGTTGTAGAGGTGGTGGAATAGGCTCCTAAAGAAGAGTTAAGCACGGCAGTGCTAGGAACGGCAACATCTCTTATGTCAAAATGGCAGCTTGGCTGTGAATTTCCTGACTCTGGCTGGTTGGTCTCATAGGCAGCACTGGGGAATGCTTAGAGTCAGGGGAGGGGGGATTTGGAGCCAGGACCTCCAAGTTCTATTCTAACAGATAGAAGGAAGCATGGTCTAATAGTGGGAACATGGTACTGGGTATCAGGACACCTGGGTTCATTCCCAGCAGAAGGATGGAGGCAAGTTAGAGCAAGGGAGGTGGGGTCTGGGAGCCAGGACTCCTGGGTTCTAGAAGGGAATGTGGTCTAGTAGTTGGAACATGGTACTTGGTGTCAGGACACCTGGGTTCATTCCCAGCAGAAGGAGGGAGGTGAGTTGGAGGGGTTCTGGGAGCCAGGACTCCTGGGTTCTATTTCCACTACTAGAAGAGAATGTGGTCTAGTAGTTGGAACATGGTTCTGGGTGTCCGGACACCTGGATTCATTCCCAGCAGAAGGAGGGAGGCGGGTTAGGGCATGGGGGAGGATCTGGGAGCCAGGACTCATGGGTTCTGTTTCCACTCCTAGAAGGGAATGAAGTCTAGTAACTGGAACATGGTACTGGGTGTCAGGACACCTGGGTTCTTGTCTCAGCATGAGGAGGGAGGGAGTATGGTTAGTGCTGGGAGGCCTGGGAAGCAGGACTCCAGGGTTCTAGTCCCAGCTGACTTGCCTTCATTTCCCCAAAAGCCCTACCCACCCGTCACTCCCGTCCCCTGGAGAGCCCAGGCATTGGTGGCATCCTTACCCTGTTGACGGCCAAGTGTCCCCGGACGTCCGGAGGGGTGAGCTCGTGCAAGAGAGCTGCCCCAGCGACTGCCCCCAGGAGCTGTGCCACCACGTAGAAGACAGCTCTGAGGAAGGAGATGTGAGAACCCACCAGGCACGCCACGGTCACCGCCGGGTTGATGTGTGCCCCGCTGACGTGCCCCAGGGCCTGGACCAGCGTGGCGATGGCCAAGCCGAAAGCCAGCGAGGTCTGCAGGACGTCTGCGGGGGCCGAAGACCAGCTGAGGGCAGAGCCCAGGCCAATGAAGATGAAGAGCAGCGTGGCCAGAAACTCGGCAAAGACAGCCCGGGTGAAGGCTACAGAACGGAGCTCCCACATCATGGGGTTTGCCAGGGACCACCCGAAAAGTTGCTTGATTGTGGTTGCCGTGGCTGCTCCTGCAAAGATGCTGGGGTGTGAGATATCCATCTATCTCTCTATGTATATATGCCGACAATCCAGGGATCTGCTGCTGAAGGAGGTGGGGTCAGGGTCTTTGGAAACCTGATCCTTTTTTTCCTCTTGTTCCAGCTGGATCTGGCTTCAGACTCTGCCTCCTCGATTAGCCTGTGAATGTGACATTTGCCAATTTCAGGCGCTCAGAAATTAGCCTCTGGAGATTCCATAAAACACAAGGCTGAGCTGCGTTGTTCCCTGCGTTTGATTACAGTCCCTCTTCCTGTGTCAGTCCTTTCTCCTCTCTCTTCTCCCCCACTAGCCCTTTTCAGCAGGGATGGGAGAATAAGGAAGTGGTATTTTGGGGGAACTAGAGATGGGTCTGAACAGTTTGTTTCGATCTGGACATCCTCAAACTTTGGAGTTCGGATCCAAATCCGAATCTCTCTATCTATCTATCTAATCTGTAATTGAATTTGCTTGCTTGCTTTCTTGGTCCTCACCATGTCCATCTGAAGTTTGGCAGGACTACACCAAGAGAGAATCCTGGGTCCCCAAGCCCCAGAAGTTTGAGAAGGTTTAGACACAGCTCTCGAGCGGCTCTTTCTGGCTCCGGCCCACTGCTGCACACGATGACTAGCTTTTTCAAAAGCCTGTTTTGGAGCACAAGCGGAATGTGGTTGGTAGGGATTCGCCTTGTCCGTAACGGGCATTTTGTATATATCTATAAACCACCAATCAATCGGACATGGCTGCTGGTGTCTGCTAAGGAAAGACTGAGAACTGGGCTGCTACTGTGAGGCCAGCAACTCTCTTTTACAGTGGCAGAATTGGCCAGGGGCTCTGGACGGGGTGGTGCTGCAGGTGAGGATTGAGGTGCATTGGCAGAGCTGTGCATATGGGAGTCTAGCACTGGAATAGTGGGTTTATGCAGGGGAGACGTGTGGGTCAGAAATGCCGTGCATCCAGAATTCTGGAATAGCAGGAAACCTGGGGGGACTGTGGGTCAGACCTGAGGTGCACTGGGGCCTCTGGGTTGGGACTGAACTGCATTGGCAGAGCTCTGTCCTGCAAAGATGCATCCGTAATACCAGAAAGAAGCTGGAGTCTGAAAGAGCAACTACTGTCTTGGACTAGCCATTCCAGCATCCCCACATGATAAAGCCATCGGCGACTGCCATGGGGTGTGTCTATGAAGAGATCTATAATCTCAGTAGAGCTTGATTCAGCGGGCCTCCAGAGTGCATGACGAAGGAATCCCTGTCTCAGAGTGCCCGCTGCTGAGGTGGGGTCAAAAGCACCAGGCAGAGGTAGGACCTGGACTCTAAGAACGATTGGCAAGAAATTACGACCCGTGCAAATGATGTTAAAAGTTTCATTCAGAGTCTGCGGGAGGAGAATTGGAGGATCGAGCCGGTTCTCTTTTGGCCACCTGGGCTGACCATCCCTCCCTATGGCCTCGTTCTCAGAGTCATCCCCATCATGTTTCCTGAGCACGTGGGCGTTACCCACCCCACGATCGCCCTTTCCCCCTTGTTGTTAACAATTGCTGTCCTTCCTCAACGTGCAGGTAATGACTCAGCGTGGCTAATTGCTGAGATATTCAAGTCGCTTCGCACAATAGTCACCTCCCCAGCTGTTCCCAGGGTATCCAGCATTGTGGTTGTTTGCCCAGGGATCGGACCACAGACATGGGTGATGCTGCTCTCTGTACCAGGCGAATCGGATCATGCTGAACCAAGGTGAATCCTACGGTTGCCAACGCTGTATTTCAAAACGAAGGGGCTGTGTTCTTAGCACTTCCACCCCACATCACCTTCTGAGATTATCATCATTCTTCTTATAACCACCACCATGATTAATATTAATAATAATAATAATAAAGAATAAGCAGTGCTCACCTTCCTTCACCAGGGATATTTCCAGCTGCTTTTTGCAGCAACTCCCGATCGTGTTGTAAAAAGATGGAAAAAAATAAGGGAGGTCCCTTGTAATAAGGGATTGTTGGCAACCCTATGAGCAGTGCTTAATTTGTGCCAGGCCTGAGTTATGGGTGTGCAAACTTCTGTTTTGTCTTAAAGCCATTTTTCATGTGGGGGAAAAAGTTCAATGAAAAGAGTTTTCTTTCCCCCTCCACCTCTGTAACAAATCCATCTTAGACCATGTCTACACTACCCACCGGATCGGCGGGCAGTGATCGATCTATCGGGGATCGATTTATCATGTCTACTCTAGACTCGATAAGTCAATCCCCAAGCACTCTCCCCGTCTCCGGAACTCCACTGCCGCAAAAGGCAGGGGGAGCGGCAGCGGTCAATTCGCCGCCATGAGGACGGCCAGGTAGCTGAAGTTGCGTATCTTAGGTCCCCCGCACCCGCCCACCCACCCCCCGGCCACCAAGTAGACTTGGCCTTAGACTCATAGAGTATCAGGGTTGGAAGGGACCTCAGGAGGTTCTAGTCCAACCCCCTGCTTAAAGCAGGACCAATCCTCAACTAAATCATCCCTTTATTTTCTATGGCTTGCTGAGACCTGTGGCACTCCATACACAAGTGAATGTATTCCCGACTGGCTTTGATTGATTTGTTGGGAAGATGACACTGGTTCTCATAAGGTTTTATTTTCTTCTTTCTCTAAGGCCTGGCCTTCCTTACATCAACATAAGCCACCTTGCATCGACCTACTTGGGCACATGTCTACACGTAGATGCTGACTTTTATTTTTTCCCGGGGGTGCTCCATCCCTGTTCTGCCCCGAGGCCCCACCCTCATGCCACCTCTTCCTGCCCCTGCTCCAACCCCTCCCTGGATGCCGCCACCACTTCCTGCTTTCCCGAGCGCCTCCCTCTGTCGCCAAACAGCCAAACAGGCCACAGGTTGAAAACCACGGACCAAGATAGACTGGGACCAACCTGTAGGGGAAGAGAGCACATTCCTATATGCAGCAGCACAGAGAACTTGGCAGGACTCAGTAAATAAAATAATGATAGGTTATTATGTGAGATCATTAATGTGAGCAATTAAAGAGAATAATAATGAAGAGCTCATGCAATTAATACTAATGAGTGGCTAGCAAGGTGGTAATTCATGAGTAACAGTTTGTTGTGAAAATTAATGAGAAGCAAAGCAGCGTGAATTCTTTAAAGTGCTTTTGAAAAAAGAAATCTTTGTTGGCACGTCCAAGTCATCGCAGGAATCATCACAGCTGTTGTCTGATCTGATGATCCAAGGAGTTTGTGCTGTGGATGAGTCTCTATAGCTGGCAGAATATATGGCGATGGATGCAATGGGTCAGCTTCTGTCCTCAGAACTGAAGGGTAATATTTAGGTTAGATACCGTATGAACCAACCTGGACCTGTCTTGAAAATTTGGGATTCTGCTGGCACAAACCTAGAAGGTGACTCTCACTCCCTTAATTTAACTAGAGAAGGGAGCAGGCCGGAAGTTAAGGCTGGGAACTGGGCGTCTAGGACTCCTGGGTTCTATTCCCAGCTTTGTGAGTCAGGGGGCGCCCACCGTTATTAATAATAATACATTGCAACTTTCACCAATGTAACTTTATAATGATGGGCCGGTGTCATGACTCTTCTTTTATAGAAGGGGAAACTGAGGCACGGAGAGATGGGACTTTCCCAAGAGCATGCAGTGAGTCAGTGGACAAGTCAGGAGTTGAAACCAGGTTTCCAAAAACTCCCAGTTCAGTGCCCTTCCCCACTGTATCATACTGCCTGCCTCATGCTTGCCAGCTGGGGTAATATGAAAATCTCGGTATTGGGTCACCGGGCTAGTAGCTAGCCTAGACTCTCTAGGGCCCTGTGACTAGGAGCACATTTTCTCAGAGAGATGGAAATAGAACCCAGGGGTCCTGACTCCCAGTTCCTTGCCTTTTCTGCAATTGGGCCAATAACGCGGTTCTACCATTAGCCCAATGGTCCAGCAGCAATAGCTGACTTACTAGTATAGCTGTGGGACACTGGATGCATAGGCACCGACCCCTTGGGTGCTTCGGGGCTGGAGCATCCATGGGGGGAAAGTGGTGGGTGCTGAGTAGGAGAGGGGGTGGAGCAGGGAACAGAAGAGGTAAGGTGGGGTCGGGGTCTGGAAAGCTGTGCGGGAGGGGAGGAGTGGGTGTGGGGCTTGGGGCAGAGGTGGGGGTTCTGACCAGACCAGCCCTCGAATCCTGTAACTAGGTCAGCTGACTCCATTATTCTGACCACTGAATCAGAAAAACTCCACACCAATGAGCCCGCTGGTGCGTAACGCTGTTATCGGCTCTTAACTGCGATCAAACATTAATGCTTCTTATGAATGCTTCCCATTGGCCTCTGACGTCTTGATGGATGGACAAGGGCCCGCTTGCTTCCTCCAGCCAGCAGGGAATGAGGGAAACAGCCTGATAATGGTTATTGTGCAAATTTACACTATTGCAAGTGCCTAGATTATCCAGATAGCCTGGCTTTGGAGAAAGCACAACCATCTGATGCTATCTCTATTCTACGTAAAATACCTCTGAGCCACAGGGAATGGGATATTTGTTGTATAAGTATTTGCTTTCAATTTTCCTGCTTATATCCAATCATCCAGTTTCGGTGGCCTACATGCCTGCTTTGACTCCTGCTTCCTGGGTGTGTAGACCTTGGTCCCGCTCACAATTTGCTCCCGCAGCTCTCTGTCAAGAGCTGTGTGATGGAGCGAAGCTAGCAGACTAGTTTTGAAAGGGCTCTGCTCAGGGAAATGAGTACAAAGAAGGTATTCCATGGAGTCCCTCTCTTGTCCCTCTTCTGCATTTCTTTCCCTAGTGTCCCTGGTTCTTTTTGCATCAGTGGACACATCTTCCTCCTCTTGCCCAGTACTGTAGTTTCCCAGTTTGGTGACTGTGACATTGCAGGTACTTGGAAGAGCTCCACACCCCTCTTTAAAAATCTGGGGAACTCCATTCAGCAGGAATTATACATAGGCATATATGGGGAGACTTGCTTGCATCTTGACGCTGTCTGTGCCAGTCATTTTCAACCTGTGGTCCGTGGACCCCTGGGGGTCCGCAGATTATGTCTCGGGGGTCCACGAAAGGCTGTCGTTACCATAGAACAGTGGCCTTCAATCTGTGGTCTGCCTGGGGGTCCACAGACTGTGTCTACAATATCCACCTCCATTTGAAATATTTTAGGGGTTCACAAATGAAAGAAAGGTTGAAAACCACTGGTCTAAGCTGTTCAGGGGGAAACTTACCTGGTATGTGGCATCATAGGCAGGCATTTCCTAAGGCAAAATGTCCTTGTCAGTCTTCTCTCTTCACCCTCTGAACCTTAATTTTGGTCCATCTGAATGTGGTGTGTCTGGTGAAGAGCCTTTTTGCATTTGCAGAGTTAATCCAGAAATGGGCTGGAGTACGGGTGCCATAGCTTCTAGGTGGGATCTCATGACCGTGTCCTGAAATAGAGACAAAGGTATTTTGCCCTCAGGAAACCCTATCCTTAAACCCATCCTTAAAGAGAGGAAGGATGGTTTCATTGTTAGGATGCTAATCCTAATTCCCTGCTCTGCCATAGGCTTCCTGCATGACCTTGGGCAGGCCACTTAACCTTTCTGTGCCTCAGTTTCCCCATCTGTACAATGGAGATAATAGCCCTGCTCTGCCTCATGGAAGTGTTGTGAGGCTAAAGACCGTGAGGTGGCAGGCAGAATATAAGTGCTATTCTAGGCAAGTATGCTTGCAGCTTGCGCTGTGTTTGTCACTGATTCCTTGCTGACACACACTGGATGGGTTTTGTTGAGTAGACAAGGCTTGTGTCTGTGCCCGATTCCCCGTTGCATTGGTTGCTATTGGCGCCCATGCCAAGCGATTCTGGCTCGCTAGCATTTCACACCCACTTTGGATGGCCGTGTGCAGCAGCCCAAGGTAGTGGAGAGTCAGACCTGGTGACTGGATCTTCTCCAGAGCTTCTATTTCCCTCTTTGCTTTCTTCTGTCTCTGCTCTCCCCTTTTCTGTTTCCACCAAAGGCGCCGACGTTTTCTTCTCCTCCGAGATGCTTAACCCCTGCTCCACCCTGAGGACCCGCCCCTTCCCCCAATGCCCCGCCTTCACCCCGCCTCTCCCTGCCCTCGCTCCGCCCCCTCATCGAGATCCCTGCCCACCATCCAGTCTCTGCTCCGCCCTTAATCTCTCCCCGAGATGCCAAACAGCTGTTTGGCAGTGGCAAACCCCATAAGCTTTTGGCGGCTGCGCTCCCCCATCAGCTGATAAGCGGAGGCGGCAAACAAGGAGGGTGCTATTTTTTTTTTCCATGGGTGCTCCGGCGCACCTGTGGTTTCCCCCACCGAGTCTGTGCCCAGCGATGGGCTCTCACTTGGATATGCCGCTCCCAGCAGGTTTTCTGCACTGCCTGGAACCTCTCCAAGACAAATGGCTGGTTTAGGGAATAAGATCAAGCACAAAATCCGGAGTATTCCCATATCCTGCCACAAAGCCTCGTTCCTGGTCCAAAGCCATGGTCCTGCCCAGGCCCACTGGCTGTGGGAACCCTCTGAAGAACATTTAGAGACTTTCCATCGGGTGCCCATGGGAATTTGACTGTTCTTGCTTCTTGTGCAAGAGATGCACCTGTTGTTGCAGTGTAAGCAGGGATGTGTTTATAATTGCCTGCCACAATTGTAACATTGTCTCTCTTCTTGGTTTGCTGGCACTCTGGGTGGAAAATAGCAGGAGTGGAGCACAGTATCTCTTTGTTCTTTATGGAAAGGCAATGATCAGATTTATCCCGTTGACATGTTGTATTAATGCGGCACACAGGCCAGGGCAGCCCTGGAGAAAGTCAACAGTTTCTGGCATTTAGAGCCGAATCCTGTGTCCTTGTTTTTGCAAATCTCCACGGTGTTTGGAGTTCTTGTTTTAACAGTGACAGAAGGATTAATTCACCCCCGACTGACTTCAATAACTTCATTGAAGTTGCGCCTGAGAGTCCAGGTTCGGTGCATTAGCAAGACGCTTTTCTTTCCAGCTCAGTAAGCTGTATGTCCAAACTTGGATGCACTACTTGAGTCTTTCTTGGCCAAGATGGACCATGGCACCGTGGTTTTGGAGTTGGGATCTGTAGTGTATTCTGGGTGACGGAGAGCTCTTTACATCAACAGCGCTGAGCCTCAGGAGCCATGAGCTGTCCCAGTCAAGTAAGCACAGTTTGGGTGCTACATGAGTTCTGGTAGTCCCTGTCGCAAAAAAGATGTATTAGAATTCGAAAAAATACTGAAAAGGGCAAGAAAAATGATGAAGGGGGTGGAGCAGATTCCATAAGAGGAGAGACTAAAAAGACAGAGACTTGTCAGCTTGGAAAAGAGACGACTAAGAGGGGATACGACAGAGATCTATAAAATCGTTAATGGTGTGGAGAAAGTGAATAAGGAAGTGTTGTTTACTCCTCAGAACGCAAGATCGAGGGGTCACTCAATGAAATGAATAGGCAGCTGGTTTAAAACAGACAGAAGGCTGGACTTCTTCACCCAACACACTACCAACATGTGGGACTCATTGCTGGGGGATGTTGTAAGGGCCAAAAGTATAACTGGGTTTAAAAAAGAATGAGATAAGTTCATGGAGGATAGGTCCAGCAGTGGCTATTAAGCAAGATGGTCAGGGATGCAACCCCATGCTCTGGGTGTCCCTAGCCTCTGATTGCCAGAAGCTGGGAGTGGACGATGGGATGGATCATGTGATGATCGCCTGTTGTGTTCATTTCCTCTAGTGCACCTGGTATTGCCCACTGTTGAAAGACAGGTTCCTGGGCTAGAGGGGCCAGTGATCTGACTCAGTGTGGCCGTTCTTATATTCTGATGGTACACAAAGCACAAGCTAAACTCCCAAAGTCCTATCCCAGGCTAAAATGGTTTCAGTATACATTCTAGGTGGGATTCTTTCTTTCTGTCTTTCTGTCTTTCTTTCTGTCTTTCTTCTCATGATTTGCATGAAGAAACCATTCTCTCACATGAACACTCGGCTCCTGGGGCCTTAAATGTGCAAAGAGAAGGGGCGGGGAGGGAAGAGCATTGTTTCTGTACTTGGAAAATGCACCATCTGCAGAACAGCTTCATAGGAGACATCTGGCCAGGCCCAGCAATACCATGTTATAAAGCAAAGACAGGGTTGAGTTGGGTGACGACTTCCCACTAAATAATATCGGAAGGGAAAGCATTTTTTCCTTTGGCAGAGTGGTGGAGTTCATGGCCAGGGCATGGAATATTCTGCATAAGAATCTCTGGGGGACCAGTTAATAGCATAGCTTGTTCCTCTCAATCCATGAAATAGATAAGGTTATAGACCAGGACTGCATGTTAAGCAGATTTTCAAACAAGATACATCCCTCCAACCTTGCCAGTCCTTCTAAACAGTTTGTGCTCATTTGCTGCCTAGTCGGGCATGAACATTACTCTGCGTTAAAATCAAATTGCAACATCATTTCCAGGTGACAGAAGAGTGAGACCTTAAATTCCCCCTGCTGCTGTGAATATACAAGGTCGTGTCTTTGTGAAATGACTTATAAATAAGGAGCCAGCTCCCAGCTGATGTAAATCAGTGTCACTCCATTGACTTTAATGGAGCGATGTTGATTTGCACCTGCTAGGGATCTGGACCAGTATTGGCCTTCCTCATTTGAAATAGTGTAAATGGAAATCATTGGAATTACACTGGTGTAAATGAGGGAGAATCAGGCCCAATAACGGAATGACTCTGATTTCTGATCTCGTTGACACTGATGTAAATCAGGAATAGTTCCAGTGAAGTCAATGGAGTTCCACCAGTGTAAAACTGGTGTAAGTGGACTCAGCATTGGGCTATAGATTTAGATACATCACTTTCCATAGTGCATCTCACTAAGTTGGCCCCTGAAACCGAGCCAGCCCTTGCTGCACAGGGCCACTCTTCTTCCGACACTGGTCTAAGTCAGAAGGACTTCCACCAAAGCAGGCGGAGCTATAGTGGTTTGAGTGAGACAAGACTTGAGCTCTAAACTTCTACTCCTGCAAAAAAGAGCCACTGAGTCTTTTTAATGCCCCTACCTGCACCCAGTCTCAGTTTTAGGTGGCATCTGGGGCACTGTTCAATGCTGCTTCTGACGAAAGAATATCCTTTACTTGATTAGCTCACCAACCCTGTGTGCATCTGCGCCTGGATTCGTCAGGGGGAATCTCATGTATATGCAGTGATGGCTGCTGCTTAGCTTGCAAGACCTTGAGGCAATTAGTCCTAGCCCTGGTAAGATGCCGTTTTGATCTCGTAAGCCCTCCATGGCCTAGGTCACGGGTGGCCAACCTGTGGCTCCGGAGCCACATGCGGCTCTTCAGAAGTTAATACGCGGCTCCTTGTCTAGGCACCGACTCCGGGGCTGGAGCGACAGGCGCCAACTTTCCAATGTGCCGGGGGTGCTCACTGCTCAGCCTTTGGCTCTGCCACAGGCCCTGCCCCCACGCCACTCCTTCCCACCCCCTTCTCGGAGCCTTCTGTGCCCTCGCACCTCCCCCTTCTCCCCAAGCGCCTCCTGCACGCCACGAAACAGCTGATCGGGAGGTGCGGGGAGGGTGGGGGAGGCGCTGATCAGCGGGGCTGCTGGTGGGTGGGAGGCGCTGGAGAGGAAGTGGATGGTGGCGCTGCTGATGTTTGACTGTGGCTCTTTGGCAATGTACATTGGTAAATTCTGGCTCTTTACTGGTGCATTTCGTGAGCACAGATGCACACATTTCCTCTTTGCTTTTCTGCTTTCCTCCAGGTGGCTGGAAACCTGCTTCTACACACGCTGCAAATTTCAACTCCTCACGAGAGCAACATCTTCAGGGCATCTCTGTGGAGGAGCAGCTACCCCACTGTCTTTGCCGGTATCTTTGTTACTTTGTGGGTCAAACCCAGCCCCTTGGCCTAGTTTCGTCTCTAGTCCAAGTGCGTAGGACTTGACTATTCCCAGGGGACGAATGTGACAGTACATGTGTTAGCTCACGATCTGGGCTGGGGGCACCACTGATCCCCATCACCTATCCCAGGGGCGATTTGCCTGCTATGTCGTTATCTTGGCTGGTGGGGAGAGGTAGAGTGTTCTAGTCACCATGCCTCTGAGAGGAGCCGATTATCTAACCATCTTTGCCAAAGGGAGCTGCTGGCATGTGCCTAGCCACAGTGACTCTAGGAGAGCTGGTAGGTGGACGATTGCGCTTTCTTTGGTGGTGGTAGCAGCGCCAGGCTGTTGCTAAAATCTCCCTGAGGGCGGAGTTCATTCTCAGATGTAAAAAGAGGGGGATTTTATTATTCATGTATGGGATTTGCAGCCTTGCAGGCCCCACCGTGTATGTAGGCCCCTGATGCATGGCGTGGGCCGACGGGTAAAGGTGCCTGTGCTGCTGGAAGTGGGGCAAGGCCAGGCAGCCCCCGCCCCCGGGAACCCTGGTTCAGAGGCGACCCTTGCAGCTGCTGCACAGAGGAGCAGACCTGGCCGGCCCGCTGCCCGTTCAAGTTTGGCCCCCACGGTCCCCTCACTGAGGAGAGATACAGCACTGCTCACTTGATTTTGCCCTCTGTCATGATGGAGGGCTGCAGGGCCAAGCCCAAGGGGGCAGTGGAGTGGCCAACACTGCTTCTTCTTGATGCGGCCGTGGGGCCGGCTCCTACACCCAGGCTTCTGTCCCCGCCCCGCGCAGACCCGTGAGGCCTGCCTAGCTGCACTCTGCTTCCAGCGACCTGTTTCCCGTCTGCCCAAACGACTCACTCAGCCTCAAGACCTGCTGCAAGTAATAGAAGCTGTGATGAGTGCAGGGCTGGGTTAAGCTTTATTGCCAACCTAGGCAACCGCCTAGTTTGCCTAGTGCTTGTGCCGACCCTGGTTGAGTGCCCTTCGAGGGGAGCAGGCCAAGAGCAAAAAAGGGGGGAATTGTGTGTGAAAAATGTCTGGGAGGTGACCTAGATAGTGCCAGGCTTAATTCACATGGGCCTCTGGCCCATGTGAATTAAGCCTGGCACTATCTAGGTCATTGCTGTTATCCTCATTCATAGCAGAGAAAGGGAGTTTTGTAAGTAACTTGCTTATGATCACAGAGTGAGTCAGCGAGGGAACGTGGAGCAGATTTCAGACACGGAAATCACTGAATAAAATCCTGTTGGCTGTGTTAGGCAGGAAGCTAAACAAGCTGATCACAGTGATCCCTTCTGGCCTTAGAACCCAGGCATCCTGGATCCCAGACCCTGCTCTTTGTGGATTTGAGCTTGGTACATTTGGTAAATACTAAATCAGACTTTGCATGTATAGCACTTTCCCTCTGTAGATCCCAAAGCATTCACAGAGCTGGTCAGGGATTTTTCGAAGAAACATTTGTCACCCAAAAATACCGCTGCATCAAAACCAATACTTTTCACCAGAAAGCATCCATTCTGGGGACTTTCTGGCCTTGAAAAATGTTTGCCAATTAAAAAAAAAACTTTCCAAATTGTCCAAATGTTCTGTTTTGATATATTTGAAATGAAAAATGCTTGTTTTTTCGATTCCAATTGACTTTTTGTTTCAATATGTAAGTTAATTAGATTAAAAGCATGCTTTAACAAAAGGGTCAAAATCCAGATGAAACGTTTCAAAGCTATTGAAATGAAATGTTTCGATTGAGTTCAACTGAAATTTTTCTCAAATTTTTCAGTGCGTGGAAATTTTTCAAGATTTCAACTTTTCATCCCAATTCGGAGTGGGAAAAATTTCCACAGGATGGCTTTGTTTCCACCATTTGGCTCTGAGTCAAAAACCCAAATGTGTTTCAGAGCAGAATTTGTTGCCCTTTCCCATCCAGCGCTAGTTATTCCCCTTTTACGGATGGGAAAACTGAGGTACAGAGAGGTGATGTGACTGGCTGAGGTTACACGTGAAGGACTGGTCTACATTAAAAAATTAGTTTGACCCAGCTACATTGCTCAGAAATCCACATCCCTGAGCGACATTATTAAGCCAACTTAAGTCCCCCTATAGACATTTACCTAGGTACCATCCGTGAGGAAGGTGGATTTACTACAGTGATGGGAGAACCCTTCCTGTTGGCGTACATAGTGTCTACACTGAAGCGCTATATTTTAAGTATAGACATAGCCCTAGTTCCTTGACAGAGTCAGGAAGGGAACACCGTCACCCCCAACTCCCAGGTACATGTTCAGGCCTGTAGATCTCAGCTTTGTGTTTCGTGGCTGGTTTTTCAGGCATCTGGGGAATTCATTGTCAGCATTAGGGTAACTGCATGGGTAATGACTGCTAGAAACAGCTGTGCAGATCACCTGTTTGGGTGAATATGATTTCCCACCTTGTCTATGCTTCTGATTGTTGTCATAAGAACACAAGAATGGCCATACTGGTTCAGACCAATGGTTCCACTAGTCCATTATCCTGTCTTTCGACAGTGGTCAGTGCCAGATGATTCAGAAGGAATGAACAGAATAGGGAAATTATTGAGTGATCCATCCCCTGTCCTCCAGCCCCAGCTTCTGGCAGTCAGAGGCTTTGGGACACCCAGGGCATGGGGTTTTGTTCCTGACCATTTTGGCTACTAGCTATTGATGGACCTGTTCTCCGGGAACTTATCTAATTCTTTTTTGAACCCCTTTATACTTTTGGCCTTCACGACATCCTTGGCAACAAGTTCTGCTTTGAAACATGTGTTGTTGTTTTTTTTTGACCCAGAGCCAAGCGATGGAAACAAAACCAGCACGAGCCCTCTGGGTTTTTCTGGATTGTATTTTCAGCCCTAGCGCCATTGTGGAAGGCTTAAAAATAAAAGCAGAGGGTCCAGGTCCAGGTCCCTCCCTAAACCTCTCATGCTTACTCAATTGTCTGTTGTTAACTCTTCAGTGCAGCAAGGCCTGTCACTGACAGCTGGGAGCCTGTCCCCAGATGAGAGCAGAGAGCTGGATTCACTCCTGTGGAGGAAAAACTGAGTTTTTACTTTTAGGTTGGATATAATAAGCTAGAGACAACTTTATTTTAAGCAATTGCAAGGGAAAAACACAGCTGGCAGAGAGCACCTCTGCCTTAGTTTTTTAAAGTACAAGCAGTGTCATACAAGTATTTATACCCTTTAATGATATACACTAATTAATAACAATTTACATTATGTTTATATTATGTTTTACCCATTTTGGTAATTTTACATTTTTGTTTTTGAACATTTTTATTTTTAAGGCTAGGTTACATGAACTTTATTTTGTATTTTTTTATTTTTTTTTGCTGCAGACAGGCAGTTTGTTTTTTTAAATTTTGCATTATGAGAGTTGGGAGTTAGCCTTACTGTGCTCTGTCTTAACATAACTTATAAGCCTATAACCAGATTCTTTAACACTTGTCTCCACACTCCACAAATGGTGAAATCTGTCTTTTGAAAAGCTCCCCGGCGCCAGGAAAACAAAAACAAAACAATCAGGTGCCCAGGAGAAGTGACCCATAAGCAAAATTAATACGAGCTTTGCAAATGTTTAGCACAATGAATAAGAGCTTTGCAAAATATTAGTGGGAAGCAGCTCCTCTGAAGTTGCACACTCTTCTAGATGCCTGGTTATTTCTGGCACCTACGCCCTATTAATTATTTGTCATGTGCCAAATTATTCTGGCGTAGGTGCCAGAATAATTTCATCCACACACTTCAGTCAGCCTTGTAAAGTCAAAAGCTGGTCTCCTAAACAGGGGTGCTCCTGTTCCTTTGGAAGAAATACCTTTTAAGTGGCCAGGTATGTGCCCTTGGGAGGGATAGCTCATTGGCCTGCTAAGCCCAGGGTTGTGAGTTCAATCCTTTAGGGGGCCATTTAGGGATATGGGGCAAAAATCTGTTGGATGATTTAATTGGGGATTGGTCCTGCTTTGAGCAGGGGGTTGGACTAGATGACCTCCTGAGGTCCCTCCCAACCTTGATATTCTGTTCTATGATTCACCGTGCCTCAGTTTCCCATCCTTTGTCTGGATGTCGAGGAGTCTTTGTGGCACCGTAGAGGTGATAAGGTGGGTTTTAGCCCATGAAAGCTTATGCCCAAATACATTTGTCAGCCTCTAAGGTGCCACAAGGACTCCTTGTTGTTTTTGCTGATACAGACCAACATGGCTATCAGTCTGGAATGTGTTTATGGTTTATTTCAACAATCTGTAATTTACTACTCCCCCCTCACCTTATTGTTTGTCTTATGACTGCAGAGGTGTCAGTGGGCCACTTCATTTTGAATGCCCCTTAGAAAATGTGTTAACTATTTATGCTAAACAATCCCTCCTTGTATAGCTGTGACACTCTGAGTACCTTTCTGGGATCTAAAGAAGAGCTCTGTATATTGTATAGCATGAAAGTTGGTCCAGTAAAGGATATTACCTCCCCAACCTTCTGTCTTTAAAAATTAATTCAGATTGACTTTCCTGGGAAGAGCTAATTCTCAAGATGACCAGCAGGAGGCACCGTGCCGGTGAGTTGTCGCCTCACTACAGAGATGTAGGTTCCTAAATCAATTAGGCCTGGTAACGATGAGTGAAACAATGTCTAAATACCTTTAAAACTCTGAGCCAATGTTTATTTAAAAGCTGCGAGTGTTTTCCTTTCAGAAATTTTCCTGTTCGATCAGCAGAGAGTCTACAGACTGTCTATCGCTCAATCCCTTCCATGCAGATGTAGGCCACATCCCAGGCATCCCTGCCCATGGAATGGGGTCAGGGCATGAGAAACTATCAGGAAATATTTGGAACATGGTGTATCCTCACCTCTGCCATGCAAATCTGGGACTGCATTGCCTTAGTGGCATCTGAGAGCCATCGTGGAATGATAAATCCGCCCATATGTCCCCTGACTATCATTAATAATGGCAACAAAGGCAGAGTCATCAGCCTAATTTTGCTGGCGCCCAAAGGCCTTTGAGCCTTTCACAGAACAAGTCTAACTTAATTAGAAAGATAAGAGCCGTGTGCCCAACTAAATCCCTTGAGAGGCATCAGTGCAACAGAAACAATGCCAGCTGTAAATTAACAAAGCGAGTAACCCAGGCCCACAAGCCTACAAGATCCATTGGCTGGAACTCCAACTTCCTACTCTGTTTTAAAGTGGAGCTTGATACATGTATGGATGGGATTATATGGCCAGGGATTGTATGATAGAAGGAAATTGGACTCGATGAACAAGGAGCAGCAAAGATCAATTAACATGGCTACTGCTGAATATATCAATTTTGTAATGAGTCTCATGAGGCTCATGATCATGAGCCTCTTTAAAGCCCCAGCTCTCGGAGGCAAGTGAATAGGGGATGATTTCAGCCTTCGTTCTTCAAGCAAAAGCAAGTTCCTAGCCCTCGTGGCTGTGGAGAAAGCTTCAAAATGTGACCCCCAGTGCACCCTAAAGGCTCAAAAAAAACCCAAAAAACCAGATGGCAAATGAAAAGAGCAGCAAATCTGGGATTTTTACACAATCTCACGATTTTAAAGCCAATCGTGTAATTTTTAGTGAGCCTGACTCATGATTTTGGAACATTTGGGGTTGACAATACTGTCACTCCCATCCCCTGGCATGCAATATCATTTCCATCTTATCCAGGCTGGGTTTTGACCTTAAGACTTGCATGCCTTCTGCCGGCCAGCCAGACAGCACGTCTAAACTGAGATGAAGTGGCCATGATCTGATGAACAGAGATCTGAGATCTCACCAGCATGTGGGAGGCATCTTTAGCTGTGCTGTGCAATATCAGGTTTCTGGGGGCTTGGATTTGCTGTGGGCACTGAATAACAGTGGTGATAACGCTTGTCGCTGCAGGGGCCCATAATGGCAGCCCCTAAGGGCTGGTGAGAAATGATTTAGTGCCACCAATTGCGGCCTCCCCAGAAGCAATGGAACTGAGCAAGTCCTGCCATCCTATTACACATCTGTCAGCATCACCAGGAGTAGCAAAGGCAGCCAAAATGCAGCCTATTGCCAGCATGGACAGCTTGTCTGGCATCCATCACTCAAGGAAGATCATCTGACATATAAGCTAACATCTTCTCTGCCCCATGAGCTGAAACCAGGTGATATTTCATAGACGTTGTCCTGTCCATGCAGGGAGTAGCCCGGAGCTAACTAGCCAGCCCCATCACTGTCATCTTTCCACCTCAAGGGAGGTTTGAGTCTAGGGGACAATTGCACAAGAGAAGATCTTGACGGCACAGGCCAAAGGTTAGCATAGTTCAGCTGGGTCAGCAGTTTCCCTTCCATCACGCGGGGATCTGCACACGTCTCGTTCCTGGCCTGCGTCAGCAGTCGGTACAATATGACGATGTCTGCATTTCCCAGGAAGGCGCAGCAGAACCTGAAATTGCGTGTGGGGCACTAATGGTTCCATAGGGCAAGTTGATAAAAAAAAAAACAACTGCAAAAAATTAGCAAAATGTTCGTTTTTCATTGATTCTTTAAAGAAGAATTTCTCCTAGCTGCAGAAGAAACTCTGTCCCCCCTCCCTCACTCGCATTGAGTAGATCTATCTGTCTATCTATCTATCTAATCTCTAGGTTTATATTGTTGCAGTCCATATAGTATCTAGACAGCTGCCATCGGCATGTAGGCATGTAAAATCAGTAGCAATAGCAAAGTCCCTTATGGACTTCATGGAATCTCTGGCCCTTATTTCTGACGGGTACAATCTCTACTTGGGATAGATCTGTTTATGTATCTGGTTCTTTTGGTTGGTTTTTTTGTCACAGTGTTCTGGGGTGGAGTATCTGGATAGATGGGGGTGTCCTTACTGTTCTTGGTATGGTGGAAAGGCTTTTCGGAGGAAGGTGTCTGCAGTATTTCCTAAAGACATTTGAGCTCTGCCTTCACCCACTCTCTTCTGGAAGCTCATTTAACAGCTGGATCTTTCTGGGATTCAGAACTGTTTGTCCTCAGCTCTTGCATGCTTTGTTCTGGGCTTTGGGATCTGCATGGTACCCGAAAGGAACACAACAGTCTCACTGGCTGGATAGTACTGGAGTATTTCCACTGAAGTATATAGATCTACATGAGGGAATTATTTACTCCTCAGCTTGAATGAGGGTAGCTGGCCTGTTATTACTAGGGGATCTAATGTGTTGTTCAAATCTCTGAATGTTATCTGAGACACTGCAGTATCCACGTGGTTTACAGAATGTGTTGGCCTCTAATGTCATTTGTTAAGTATTGTTTTAAACAAAAAAAAATTTGGAATAGATTTTCCAAAATGGTCATCTAAAGTCACCCACCTAAATCCGTATTTAGGGTAGAATGCTTACTTAGGCTAAGTATCTTGGGAGCAAAAGTCTAATTAGCTTTTAAAGGGATGTGTGTGCCTATATCACTGATAACAATCCCCAGCTCTTATCCAATGCTTTTCAGAAGCATCTCTCAACGGACTGGACAAAGTATGTCAGGCACATTATCCCCATTTAACAGATGGAGAAACTGAGGCTTGGGGCAGTAAAATGACTTGCCAGCCATCCTGCAGTGGGCCTGTGGCAGAGCTCGGAATGGAAAGTGGGTTTCTGAGTTGCAGAGCTGTGCTCCATCCACTAGGCAGCACTGCCAACACTTGGAGTATGCCTCCATGGCAATAAAAGACCTGTGGCGGGGCCAGCTGATGAGCTTGCAAGACTCAGGCTATGGGGCTATAAAACTGCAGTGTTTTGGCTCGGGCTGGAGCAGGGGCTCTGTGACCCTGTGGGGAGGGGGAGGGTCTCAGAGCTGGTGCCCGAATGTCTATATTGCTCTTTTTAGCTGCACAGCCTGACCCCTGTGACCCAGAATCAGCTGACCGAAGTTCTGAGATTCAGTGCGGAGGGGTTTTTATCCCAGTGTCGGCAAACCCTTAGGCCTTAGGCACTTTGTAAACACGTAAGTGCTTTTGACAATCCCAGCCTCAGATGCCTATCGCTAGGTCTGCTGAGCACCCAGGACTCTGTCGAAAATCAGCAAGAACGGCCAGCGTTCATCACCTCTGCAAACAAGGCCACTTATTTAGGTGACAAAATATGGGGATTGGGTGCTTCAGACGGTCCTGTGACTCCGGTATAAAAATATTGACTATAATTATCAACGGGTACATTTCAGTACATGGAGCCAAATTCTGCTCTCAGTTAATCTGGTGTAAATCCGGAGCCATGCCTTTGCCCACAGCTTGAATATTGTGTGTAGTTCTGGTGACCCCATCGAAAAGATATAGTAGAATTGGAAAAGGCAACAGAGAAGAGCGACAAACATGATTAGTGCTATGGAACAGCTTCCATCTGGGGAGAGATTAAAAAGATTGAGACTTTTCAGCTAGAAGAAGAGACAGCTAAGGAGGGATGTGCTAGAAGTCTATAAAATCGTGACTGCTGTGGAGAAAGTGAATAAAGAAGTGTTATTTACTCCTTCTCATAAAACAAGAACCAGGGATCATCCTATTAAATTAATAGGTATCAGGTTTAGCATAAACAAAAGGAAGTACTTCTTCACACAACACACAGTGAACCTGTGGAACTCATTGACAGGGGATGTTGTGAAGGCCAAAACTATAATGGGGGTTCAAAAAAGAATGAGATAAATTCATGGAGGATAGGTCCGTCAGTCGCTGTAAGCCAGGGTGGTTAGGGATGCAGGCCCATGATGTGGGTGTCCCTGGCTTTTGATTGCCAGAAGCTTGGAGTCAACGAAAGGGGATGGATCACTTGATAATTCCCTGTTGTGTTCATTCCCTCTGGGGCACCTGGCATTGGCCACTGTCGGAGGACAGGAAAGTGGGCTGGATGGACTTTTGGTCTGACCCAGTGTGGACGTTCTTAACTATCTTGAGCAGTTTAGTATCATCTGCAAACTTTGCCACCTCACTGTTTACCCCTTCCTCCAAATCATTGGATTGGTCCTAGGACTGACCCATAGGGAACACCACTAGTTACCCTTCCCCATTCTGAAAATTTACCATTTATTCCTTCCCTTTGTTCCCTGTCTTTTAACCAGTTCTCAATCCAGGAAAGCCATTCGTATGTTCTTATTTCAGTGGATTCATTCCAGATTTGCGCTCGTGTAACTGAGATTGAAACGTCCTCCACCGATTTCAGGGTAATTGTTGCTCTCCCTTGAAGACTGTAAATTGGACAGGAACATTTACTCCTGAGGCTCCCCAGACCTCTCATGTGGATGCAAAAAGGGGTAAAAATATCCCCATCCCTTTGTTTCTTCCATGTAGGGGTGGATTAGTCCATCAAATTATTTTTTAAAAAAGTGTTTTGTCAAGCCTATAAGGAAAGGTTAAACAAAACTGGGCATGTTTAATGTTGAGAAGAGAAGGTTGAGTGGAGACCCGATAGCAGTCTTCAAACACATTACAGGCTTTTATAAAGAGGCCGGTGACCAATTGTTCTCCATGTCCACCTCAGGTAGGATGGGAAGTAATCGACTTAATCGGCAGCAAGGGAGATTGAGGTTAGATAGTGGGAAGAATTGTCTAACCATAAGGATAGGTAAGCCCTGGAATGGGCTCCCGAGGGAGATTGTGGAATCCCCATCACTGGAGGTTTTTAAGAACAGCTTGGAGAAACACCTGTCAGTGATGGTCTAGGTCTACCTGGTCCTGCCACAGCGTTGGGGATGGAACTGGTGATTTACTCAAGGTCCCTTCCCGCCCTACCTTTCCATGAGCCCATAAAGCCTTTTTGAAATAGCCACCGACTTCCCCTCTGCCTCGTGGGTGCTTGACCCCCCACTCCCACCCCTCCACTGCCCTCACCCCACTCCCAATCCACCCTTTCCCCAAAGTCCCCGCCCCTTCTCTGCCTCCTCCCCAAGCGCGCTGTGTCCCCAGTCCTCCCTCTCCCTTTGGGAAACTCCTAAGCGCCGCCAAAGGTGGGGGTGGGGTGGGAAGCACTGGGAGGGAGGGAGAGGCGGAGGGAGGGGTGAGGGGAGCTTGGCTGCTGGTGGGTGCCGAGCACCCGCTAATTTTTCCCCATGGGGGCTCCAGCCCCGGAGCACCCACGGAGTTGGCGCCTATGTTTTTTGATTCTGATGAGAGACCCTCTCCAAAATGAACATCGTCTCAGGGGTGGTTTAGGTGTGCTTGGTCCTGCCTTACAGCAGAGGCCGAACTAAATGACCTTTTGAGGTCCCTCTCAGCCCTACCTTTCTCTGATTCCACGATGCCCCTTTTCATTTTATTCACCCCAGAGGTTCATGTTGCGACCTAGTAAGAGGAGTCCGGTCCACAAAGCAGCAAAACTAACCTAATTTCTGTAAAACTTCTGGGGAGAGATTAAAATGTTTCTAATGCTTTCCAATCTAGCTCAAACGCAACTCTGCATGTCGATGCTCATGTGACATGGAGGTTTTCACCATGAAGAAACTCAGGAGCGAGTCTAGCGAAGCTGGTATAATTCTTATTTTCTCTCTCCTTCCTACATTCATCACCTCGGTCCTGTCAGATCGCCCTGTCGCTTTAAGGCACCCGTAGGTCACCTGCTGTTCAACCTGACGAGCATTTCAGAGTTCACTGGCACAGGTCTCTGGATCATGTTGTTATACAAAGTACCTTCCTAATAGTTTGCTTTAGACAAGGGACCATACACAGGCATGGAAAGACCATGCTCATTTCAAATGTCACCTGAACCTGTTCCACTCCCCCAGTCCTAGCAGTGCAATCTTGCATACCTGTGCAACCACCTTCACTTAATAGCATTTGGTTCGCAGGAGGGTGGTAAGAACATGTTTTTCATGGGGGGCGGGGAGCAGTGATGACCCAAATGTTCTCCTAAGTAGCTGAATAATTTAATTTCAGGGAGTGTCTTGTCTTAATATTTGTCTGGCCACTCGTTGCCACCCTTTGGCGTAACTTGTTCTACTTTCAGGGAGTGTGGAATTTTGTTTGCTTTCGTTTTTAACTTTACCATTGTGGCTGTTTCGTGAAACCAAATACACTCCCCAGATCTGGAGGCGTTTAAAGAAGCGTGGAGCAAGTTTTCCATAGTGGTTTGGGCCCCGAGCCATAAAGGTATTTAAACACCTCAATACTTTTGAGGAGCTGGCCTTTGGTGACCTCAGACCCACTGAGAATCAATGGCACTTAGGTGCCTAAACTACTTAGTTGCTTTGCAAAGTTTTATGTCAAGTCTCCACTGGGGATTAGACGGTGGTGTAGTGGAGGTGGGATACAGCAGAATGCCACTGGGGTACTATCTAGTGAGCCCTGCACTCCACAGATCATCCCCCCCTTCTTAACCAATAATATAAGAAGTAGGGGCCACCAAATGAAATTAATGAGCAGTAGGTTTAAAACAAATAAAAGGAAGTTCTTTTTCACATAGTGCACAGTCAACCTGTGGAACTCCTTGCCTGAGGAGGTTGTGAAGGCCGGGACTATAACAGGGTTTAAAAGAGAACTGGATAAATTCATGGAGGTTAAGTCCACTAATGGTTATTAGCCAGGATGGATAAGGAATGGTGTCCCTAGCCTTTGTTTGTCAGAGGGGAGTGATGGATGGCAGGAAAGAGATCACTTGTTCATTACAGGTTAGGTTCACTCACTCTGGGGCACCTGGTATTGGCCACTGTGGGTAGATAGGATACTGGGCTGGATGGACCTTTAGTCTGACCCAGTATGGCCATTCTTATGTTCTCTGGTTAATAGTTACTGGATTGGGAACACATCCAGCCATGTGGGGGTGGGGAGAGAGCAGTGCGGGGGTGTGAGGCAGGGTTAGAGCAGCAGGGGGTCAGGGTTAGGGGGTCAGGCTTAGAGGGCCAGAGTGACTGGCATCTCTCCACTCCAAGATGCTGCCATTTAGGACTACACCACTAGAGGCAGCCCTCAAAGTTGTGTTTCAGACCCGCTGCTCTAAGGTGACACTGCTAAGGAGGTTGTTCATGCTGGGGTTTGAACCTGTGACCTCTGGATCTAAAACAGCTCAACTGCTTGAGTGACAGCCTGTGTCAGCTCAGATATTGTAGCAGACTCATAAACCTGTATGCGGTCCAGCGCTTGAGGAAGAGAGAGCCCTATGTTGTGTAAGCATGGAGTACATTAGGAACACAGGAATTTGCCAGACTGGATCAGAACCATCTAGTCCAACGTCCTGCCTCCAAGAGTGGTCAGTACCAGCTGCATCAGGGAAGGTATGGGCAGCATGGGATAACTCGAGACTAGAACATTTTCCTCCTAATCCCCAGTTGTTAGAAGGCGGCTGATGCCCTGATGTTTGAGTATTGTTATCCCTTTTCAAAACCCTCTTTACTGTTTTTATAAGAGGTGGGTGAAAAACAGGTTTTTGGGTGGTTCGTTGGCAATTTCAAATTCAGGGGAAAAAAAACCCTGATCGGGTTCGGAACAAACATGACAGTTTTTGAAATTTTTGGCAAATTGAAAAGATGAAGAAAAATGTTCATGTTGAACATTTTGTTTTGATTTTCAGGGTTTTTTTTTAAAAAAAGGTTGTTTTATTGAAAAAAATCAAAGTCAAGGAAATGTTGAAACCAAAAGTCGTTCCAAATGAAACAATCAAAGCATTTCATTTAGAAAATGAACACTATTGTTGTTCTGCGCTGCAGAGTGAGACCTGGAGCATAGATAATGTATTTCTGATTTAATTAACTAAACACCTGAATTCCTGATTCATAGACTTTAAGTTTAGAAGGGACCATCTAGTCTGACCTCCAGCACATCGCAGGTCACAAAACCTCACCCATCCACTCCGGTTAATAGACCCCTAATCTCTGGCTGAGTTATTGAAGTCCTCAAATCATAGGACTGGAAAGGACTTCAAGAGGTCAGCTAGTCCAGTCCCCTTCACTCATGGCAGGACTGAGTATTATCTAGCCCATCCCTGATAGGTGTTTGTCTAATCTGCTCTTAAAAATCCCCAGTGGTGGAGATTCCACAACCTCCTTAGGCAATTTATTCCAGTGCTTAACCACTCTGACAGTTAGAATTTTTTTCCTAATGTCCAATTTAAACCTCCCTTGCAACAGTTTAAGCCCATTGCTTCATGTCCTATCCTCAGAGGTTAAGAAAAACAATTTTTCTCCCTCCTCCTTGTAACAACCTTTTACGTACTTGAAAACTGTTCTCATGTCCTCTCTCAGTCTTCTCTTTTCCAGACTAAACAAAACCAATTTGTTCAACCTTTCCTCATAGGTCATGTTTTCTAGAGCGTTAATCATTTTTGTCTCTCTTTCCTGGACTTTCTCTAATCTGTGCACATCCTTCCTGAAATGTAGCACCCAGCACTGGACACAATCATGGTTTGAAAACGTCAAGTTACAGAGAATTCACCATTTACACTAGTTTAAACCAGCAAGCAACCCCTGCCCCATGCTGCAGAGGAAGGCAAAAAAACCCAGGGTGTCTGCCAATCTGACCCGGGGGAAAGTTCCCTTCCTGGCCTCAAATATGGTGATCAGTTAGACCCTTAGCATGTGGGCAAGACTTACCAGACTGATACCTGGGAAAGAATTCTCTGTAGTTTCTCAGAGCTCTCCCCATCTAGTGTCCTGTCTCTGGTCGTTGGGGATTTTTGCTACTGGCAGTTGCCGATGGGTCTGATGCCATTTTAGGCCGTCCCATCGTACCATCCCCTCCATAAATTTATCAAGCTCAATCTTGAAGCCAATTAGGCTTTTTACCCCTACTGTTCCCCCCGGAAGGCTGTTCCAGAACTTTGCTCCTCTGATGGCTAGAACCCTTTGCCTAATTTTGAGTCTAAACTTGTTAATGGCCATTTTCTATCCATTTGTTCTTGTGTCCACATGGGCACTTAACTTAAATAACTCCTCTCCCTCCGTGGGATTTATTCCTTTGGTGTATTTATAGAGAGCAGTTGCTTTAGAAGACAAGGGCAAAACTCCCATTGACTTCACAGGGCCAGATTTCCCACCCTGCCAAGGAATAGTGTGTTCCCATAACAATAATGCCCATGGCTGTGGGGCGAGGTATAAGGCTGCTTGTGTTAACATAGCAGTTACTTTAACTCACCCAACAGGTTTGCTGTGCCTCCTTTTTGACACCCATGGGTATTCAGCATAATTGCATTCATCCCCGTGAAATTGCTGGTGGTTTTGAGCATGAGTGATGTGTAATCCCCGCCTGGTATTAATGGGTTTTTTTTACAGCTCCTTGTGCTTCACACCACCTAGCTTGTCTTTTCCGAATGGACTCATGCCAGGACAACGGGACGCATCCTTCAAACGGCAGAGCGGCAGTGAAGCAGCTTGGTCGGAGATTGTACAGCGCACGAGTGGAGCGATTCCAGATCGATGCTGGTTCCGTTCACACAGCTTCTGTGTGTAGACAAGGCCTTCTGCTTTCTGTAATCTGGAGTGGAGTGCGCCATTGGGTCATACAGGAGACCGGGGTTCAAACGCCAGCTGCTTGTCCCTGGGCTGTATAGGCCAGACCTTCCAGCCTGCGGCTTAGAATATGTTACTCGCTGACAGAGGGAGATTGTACAGAATGTAAAGGCGTTGGAGGAAGGATGAATTTGTGAATGGCTGGATTTGTGATTAACGCACCTGGCAGGACATGGGGAACTCTGGCTTCAATTCCTTGTCTCTGCCACAGACTTCCTCTATGACCGTGGGCCAGTCATGTGACCGTTCAGCTCCTTCTCTGTAAAATGGGTATAATAATGATCCTTCCTGCTCCCTGTCCGGAATGAAAACTCTTCTGCCTTAGGGCATGTCTACACAACAGAGAAAAACCAGCATCTGGCCAATGCCAGCTGACTTGGGCTTGGGCGAGCCCAAACTCTGGGATCCTCCCACCTTGAAGCATGAGCCCAGCTGTCTACACAGTGGTGAAACAACCCTGCAGCCTGAGTCAGCTGGCATGGACCCACCACGGGCTTTTAATGGCAGTGTAGGCGTACCCTGAGTTTCTCTCTGAAATGCTGGATTGTGTTGGCTCCTCCCGTTGGTCAGTATAGAACTGATCCCAAAGTAAGCATTGGATTTATTCCCATTCAGCCAGGGCTGGAGAGAGAATCCGAACTTCCCCAGAGGGAGGAGGGAGAATGAAGCGCTTGAAGAGTTTGCAGTTATGATCCTTTCATTGATGCTGAATAACCCTGACATGTTGTCACAGCACTTGTGATCACTCAGTCTCTTTCCAGTTGAACGGTGCGGGACACATCTGTGCAGCCGCCAGCTGTATACGGCTCAGCTGCATTCTTCCCTTGCCAGCTGACGCTGTCTGGGTTGGTTTTTTTGGCCCTTTCATTAAGCCACCTCTTTGTAGTGATTGCAACCAACACAGGCTTCCCCTCCCGCCCCCGCCATGCTGACAGCCTTTTGTTATCATGACCATCCTTCACATTATTTAGATGGAGCTTGAAATGCGCCAGACATTTTTCGGTGCAAATGGACCAGACGTGACTTCATGCCTGCCCAGCAAAGTTTATGATCTCATTTTAAACATGATGAGAGAAGGTAGCATGACAAATGGTAGCTGGGTGGGTGGGAAGGATTGAGGAAGGACAAGGGTTATGCTAATGTTCCCTCTAATTTTTTACATCCATGCATGGAAAAAAGATGCCTACAGAAGTAAAATCCCCCCCTTCTGTTTTCTGGTTACACTTTATATTAAAGGTCCCGTGACAAGGATAAAAGTGTGGCAGAGTGGAAAGGGTTAATCCTGCCGCTAGTCAAAATTCTTCTCTTGAAACCCTTGTTAACAGAAAATTGGGTTTTAGGCTCAATGTGATTGTCAATGTCCTGGGTCTGCTTTCCTTGAACGTGTCTGGTTTTTTTGTTAGGAAAATGAAAGTGGAAAACTTCAGGTGAAAACTGATTTTTTGGGAGGATGTTGGCTCAAAACGGTGGTTTCGGTGTTTGGGTTATTTGATGAAAGGGTTGGAGTCACCCCAGGGCAGGGACCTAGCGTAGGGCCATTGTAGACTATAATATGCTGATCGCTTGATGTTCTGTTTATTCCCTCTGGGGCCCTTGGTATTGGCCACTGTCGGAAGACAGGACACCGGGCTAGCTGGACCTTTGGTCTGACCCAGTACGGCCGTTCTTATGTTCTGCTCTCCCATTGTACAGCCTCCAGAACTGAGGTCTTGTCAGGGCGGAGCATGATGGGTGAACCTTTGGTCTCACCCCGAGCAATCCAGCTGTCCTGCTCAGGTAGTTGAATTCACCTCCCTTCATTCAAACTCTGTTGTTTCTCATTTCCCTCCAGATGATCGATCATGTTCATAACAATCGCTCCTAATGCAGCAGGCCACAGAGCTGAGCCCCCTGAATGGGGGCTCTGACCATGGCTTGTGAAGTCCCTCCAGTATCCCTCCTTGCATTACAGAGGTGGGGCTGAGTCGGGTCTGGGAATCGGGGCTCTATTCTCTGAGCTGTGAGGTCCGTGACCTGCTGTCTGTGTCACAGAGCTGGGTCTGAGTTGTGGGGTCTGTGTGGGGGTTGCACCCTGTTGCAGTGAAGTTCCCAATCCCCTCCTCGCGCCATAGCCCCAGGTTTGAACTGGGTGCGTAGGCGGGGTCCGTGAGGTTCACGATCCCCTCCCTGTGTCATGGAGCTGGGGGCTGGGGTGACACTGGAAGGGAGCTGCACTGGGGTGCATTTCACTCCTCCATCTCACATTACAGAGCGTGTCTCAGGCCTTCCTTTGAACCCGAAGCAGCTCAGGGGCATGGCAGAGCCTTTCATTCCAAAGCCACCCTCTCCTCCGACCCTCTGCCAACAGAGCAAGTGGAGACGGCGTGTGCAGACTGTCAGGGCCGCTGATTTTGGTTGGACATATTCCTGGAGGTTTCATCACATGTCATCATCCTTCATTAAAGATTAATTCCTGGAGACGCCAGGACAATCCTGGAGGGCTAGTCACCCTAGCGATGGCATAGCAGTGCCATGGGGAATTACTCACACGCCTTCTCCCTCCTCTCTGGGCTGCAATTGGCTTTGATGTGATGTAGCAGAGAGAGAGAGATGCTGCAGGAAGAGCATCCCTTCTGAATTCCTCCCCGCCCCCCCCCCAGCTCCATCCTGGTACTTTCACTGGGTGGCTTTTGTCCTGGCATGTGATTGCATCCTCCCCCCCCCCACACCCCGCTTTTGCCTGGCTTCCTTCCCCCTGTCCTGCGGAGTGGAAATGGTACAGTCCTTTCTCCAGCAGACTGGTACGTGGTGGATGTTGCTGGAATGTAAAAGTATCAGGCTGCAGAGGCTGGCTTGACTGCAGCGAGCAAACCTTGCGCAAGAGACGCAAGAGAGCTGCTGCTGCTCCTAGTACTGTGCACAAGCGTCGGCGTCCCAGGCAGGAGAGCATCATCCGTGAGGCACGATGACCCAAGGGAAGGTAGGTCAGGACCCAAGCACCAGGCTCACCTTTCTGCCCCTCAAACTTTGCAAAGGGGGAATGGGAAGAGTTAGGCCCAGGGAATAAAAACTGTAGTGTTGAGATGGAGCCGAGAGCTGGGCATCATTGCATGGCCCAGCTGCATCTTGCATGAATCGGGGGCCTGGAACAGAACGGATCCAGCAGGGAATTGGGGAATGGAGGGTTATATCACAGGAAGGTTATAGGGCAGGGTGACCAGATGTCCCGATTTTATAGGGACAGTCTCCATTTTTGGGGTCTTTTTCTTATATAGACTCCTATTATCCCCCACCCCCTGTCCCAATTTTTCACCTTTGCTGTCTGGTCACCATATTATAGGGTGAGTGTTCCGATTCAGTCTGTTTTTGTGCATAGCCCTACAGTATCCTGCCCAGGCTGAGTTTAGATCCCTCCTTGCACTTTGGGGAGGTTATTCTTTCTGTCCCACCAGCAGGCTGGCTAAATAGGAGCAGGTTTAACCCCTTGTCCCCTGGCATGTAATTTAATGGAATGGGGAGAGGGGGCTATGCTTTCCCACTCACCCACCCACCCCTATCTTGAGAATTCAGTTGCCATGGCAACACAGCATCCTCTGGTTACCACATATATATAATCCTGGATGCTTCTTGGCTACAGGATTCTGTAGCCAAGAAGCGTTTTAGTTTCGCACCCACGCGGGCATGACGTGCTGTCACTGTACATCCGAGATCAGTGGCTATCTAGATGTAGACGGCGGCCAGCTACTTCAGTATCTGTGCTGCAGCCGTGGGCAGGTTACATAACCCCTGGCCGATACGTCTCCAGAGGTTACATAACCAGCTAGTGGCTTGTCCTGAGACAGCAAGATATGTTTTCTTTCTGGGTAGCTAAGGCAAGGATGCTCCTTGACCATCAGGGGGAGAGTCAGAGTCAATATTCTGCATGCCATAAGCTCTCTCTGGTGGGATGCAGTAGGAGTCTAAATACATGTTGGGGCAGATGCTGGGGTGGGTCCCCGCTCCTTGTACAAGAAATCATTGCACGAAAAGACCTCCATTTTGCAAGGACTCTGTTCCTGTTTCTTATCTTCCATGGGCTTTTCCCCCATTTCAATAAGGTCATCTCCTCCTGGCTGGTGTGGCATTGATGGAATGTCTGCCATTGGCTGACGATGGACGGATGTCATCGCTGATCCATTTACACTGGTTTTGCCTACCTGGCGACTGGTTCGCGTTGTGCTGTGATGGATTTATAGTGGCTTTCTCTAGCCAATGATTGGCGGTTGAGTCGACCTGGTCCATCGTTGGTGCATCCTGAGTTAAGTTTGCCAGTGACTGGCACACGTTGACCTGACGCAACCAGTGATTGGTTGATATTGGTTGTATCTAGTCATTGGCTGGTGCATATGGAGCACTATGTACCTGTGATTGGTGCGTCATGAGCTGGCATAGTCTTTGAGTGGTGTTTGTGGGGACCTACAAAACTGTGCAGCTGGCAGGTAATGGGTTGGTACCATCTATAGCTGCTTTGCCCTGTATTGTGCTCGTTATCTCTTTCTATACGGGTACCTTTCCTCTTCCTATAGGTACATCTTTGGCTGTTTTATAATTCTGGGATTGTTTATGGGCCCAAGCCTTCTCCCCTTAAACTCAACGGCAAACTATCATTGATATCATAGGATAGCGATAGACTTCTTTTAATAATAATAACTAATAACTAATAAATAATCCCTACATATCTAGCACTTTTCATTCACAGATTTCAGAATGTTTTGTAAAATAGGTGAATAGCATTATCCCCGTTTACAGATGGGGAAACGGAAGCAGAGAGGGGATGTGACTTGCCCAAGGTCACCCAGCAGGTCAGAGCTAAAAATAGACCCACGGTCTCCTGGATTCCAGTCCAGTGCTCTATCCGCTAGGTTACAGTGCTTCCTATGTTCAGTTGACGTTCTGCTGCTGAAAAGACATGGTAGGCCAGATTCTGCTGGGCCACATCTGTCAGGGGTGGTGTAGGAATACTTAATCCAGACCCAGCACGGTGGGGCTGGACCGGAGGGCCTCTCGAAGTCCCTTCCAGCCCTGAATTTCTATGATTTCTTAGCCCTTGGCTTTAACCATGCAGATATGAGGTGCCTGGAATACACAAGACTTTCCTGAGCGAAATTATGATCGTTGTGTGTTTCCTTGCACAAAATCCTGGATCATTGATCCCTGCATCACCTGTGAATGAGTTTTACTGGTCTGAGTGGCCTAACTGGGGAAAGGCTGTGGGTCAGGGCTTTTCTGTTAGTCACAAGCACAGGTGTAAAATAATTATTACTTAACAACTCTTAAATTTCCAGCTTTATTTTCACTCTGATTTATGCTCTACTTTGCCAGAAGTTATTGGCTTGATGCAGGAATTACTAGATGCAATTCTCTGGCCTGGGCAATGTAGGAGGTCAGAACAGATGAACACCATGGTTCTGTCTGGCTTTAAAATCTATTATTTAAATGGTAGTTTCAAACAAACTGCTGATGAAAGTGGATCTGCTTCATGCCCAATTGTCCGGGGCCCATTGCGAACAGAAATACCCTGCTGATAGGAGAACATTCCTATGGACATAGAGATTCTCTGATGTGTAGCTGATGGGTCTTTGCTGGATGTTTCATATAAGGAAGTTTCTCAAGAAAGTTCCTGGAATGCTGGCTTAGACTGATGACAGGGGATAACATTTTCAAAAGCACCTAAGGGCTGAGCTACAGATATATTTAAGTGCTTAACTCCCACTGAAAGTCAGTGGGAGTTAGGCACTTTAGAAAATCCCACAAGGCATCTATCTGCATGTTTAGGTGTCTAAATGCCTTTGTCAGTCTGGCCCTAGGTGACTTTCGGTGGGACTTAGGTTCCTAAAGTACTCAGATGTTTCTGAAAATTTTATTCAGTGTAAAGTATAGAGGCCACAATTTCCAAAAAGCTGGTTGATTTTTTGTTGTCTAAACGTTTTCCCCTTGTGTCGGAGGGGTGGGAGGGTGGGAGGATAACTTTTTTTGACCAATAGAAATTTTTTATGGAAAATTTGGCCAAAAGAAAAAAAGAAACAATTTTTTGAGGTAAAATGTTGGGGTTTTAGTAAAAAAGAAAGAAAGAAGAGGTGATGGGAATAATGTTTTTTTTTTCTTTGTCAAAGAACTAAACATTTGTGTAGGAAATGTAGGAAAAAAATCCATTCAAAAAATGTCCCATGGAAATTAAGAATCAGGGGGGTAGCCGTGTTAGTCTGGAATTGCAGAAGTGACAAAGAGTCCTGTGGCACCTTAAAGACTAACTAAAATTTTAGAGCATAAGCTTTCATGGGCTAATACCCACTTCGTCGGATGCACTTCGTCATAGTGGGTATTAGCCCACGAAAGCTTATGCTCTAAAATTTTAGTTAGTCTTTAAGGTGCCACAGGACTCTTTGTCACCCATGGAAATTAATTCACATTTGGCATCCAGCGCTAGGGCCTAGTAATGTTAGGTGCCCACCGTGAGACGCCCCAAGGCAGCAAGACTCAGACTGAGACTTGGGAATTGCAAGTGGCTCTTTAATGTGTCTCCTGCGGCTCTTTGCAGCGCATGATATTAAAACACCGTGTGATTCAATTATTAACCAATCAAAGTTATTAACCAATCAGGATGATTTTACTATGTTATTAACCAATTGTAGTTGATAAAATAATAATACGTCGTCAGTCATTTAGCTGTGAGAATTATATATATATATATATAGTAAATGAAACCATGAATTCACATGACTGTGGCTTTCCTGGGTAATGCTGATTGCTAATTTAGCTCCTGAGCCCCTAAGGCCTGCGTATCATTGCTCTAAGGGTTCTGATGGACAGAGGACTCTCCCTCAGCCATTTCCACCGGCTGTTTCTCCTCTCACACTCAGTTGTGTATAATTTATTATCCTCTGTTTCTTCTCCAATGGAGTTTCATCATCTATGTTTTTTCCTCTCCTCCTTTCATCTTTCCCTTTCTATCCCTAGTTTGCCTTTTCTTCCCTCCATTTGTCCTCTCCCACTCCCCTCTTCTCTCCATATATGTCCCTCATTGGCCCTCTCTTCTCCATTTTGTCCTCTCCCTAGTCTCCCCTCCACTCATGTCTGTCCCTAGCTGGACCTCTCTTCTCCTTAGGGCGACCAGATAACCAGTGTAAATAAGCGGGACGAGGGTGGGGGATAATAGGAGCCCATATAAGAAAAAGCTCCGAATATCAGGACTGTCCCTATAAAACTGGGACGTCTGATCATACAACATCTCCTCCATTTTGTCCTCTCCCTGGTCACCCCTCCACTCATATCTGTCCCTTGTCGGCCCTCTCTTCTCCTCCATTTTGTCCTCTCCCAGTCCATATCTGTCCCTCGGCTCTCTCTCCTCCTCCAATTTGACCTCCTTCCCTTCCCTCGGGATGGGGCCTGGCAGGAGGTTCTGTTCACCCTCCACTTTCCAACCCTGAATGTTTCCAAGCATAAGGGACTGAATTCACCCAAAGGCGAGATCCAAAGCCCATTGAAGTCGATGGGTCCGTTTCCAATGACGTGGATGAGCTT
Organism: Dermatemys mawii; assembly: GCA_007922305.1. Classification (NCBI taxonomy): domain Eukaryota; kingdom Metazoa; phylum Chordata; order Testudines; family Dermatemydidae; genus Dermatemys; species Dermatemys mawii. The sequence continues at coordinate 1,534,583 of ML677378.1, forward strand.
TGGATTAGGCCCAAACCACAGATGAGTTGCCATCTGTGATGTGTCAGCTGATGGTTCTGGCGATGAGGTCGTTCTTATTCCCTGTCGTTCTACCGTGGCTATTTTAATCCCGATTTCTCTTTGCCACACAGCTCTCTGTGAATAACAAGCCGCCTAACTCCGAGGGACAACAGGGACAGGGAGAAAAAAAGGACCATGCGACCGCCCCATCGGCACCCCCGACATACGAGGAAGCCACTTCAGGGGAGGGGATGAAATCGGAGGCGTTCTCCCCACCACCATCTGTGCCCCTCCACCCCAGCTGGGCTTATGTGGACCCCAGTGAGTACTCGCTTGCCCTGCATTGCAGTGAAATTCACTTGTCCAGTTTATTGTCCCCAGTTTACTGAAGAGCGAAGCTGAGGTTCAGAAGCTTGACCAACATCAGAGAGCAAGTCAGTGGCAGAGCCAGGAATACAATCCGGGAGTACTGAAGCCCAGGCCTCTGCTCGAATCAGTAGACTACACTCCTTCTCAAAGCAGGGGATAGAATCTAAGAGTCCTGCCTGCCACTCCCCTGCTCTACCCACTAGACCCTACTCCCTCTCAGAGTAGGGGATAGAAGCCAGGGGTCCTGACAGAACAGCCCCTGCCAGGGCTGATTTCTTTGTAAGCAAATAGCTGGTCGTGTTATAGTGAATCTCAGGTTGTGTCTTTGGTGGATGCATCTGATTCCTGGCTTGTTTGGATTGAATTTCCAGGGGGGCAGGGGTATATGGGGATTGTTTCTGTTACATCCTATAACTGCATCCTTAGGGCTCCGATGACGGTAAAGATGGGTCCATGGAGACCTCCTGCTGCAGGAAAGCATGAGGCTAAGAAGTCGCTGAGCTGTTTCTCGGGAGCTCCCTGAAGACACTTTCACCTTGGCTGCCTCTGAATCTTTCTCCCTCATCCCCTTCTGCCTCGGTGTACGTGTCTGTAACACAGAGTCGATAAATAACATGCCATTGTATTGCAAGATTATAAACACACTGCGGAGGGGGGGTTTGCTTTGATCTATTGACTCCAAACCCAAGCAGTGTTTGAGCCTGGCAGAATTCCCACGCTGCAGCTCTGTGCCTAGTTGTACGTGCCATCATATAGAGTCCCCCATAGCCTCTCCCTGGCAGCTCTCTTGTTGGCCGCTACGTTCCTCGTATTCCAGATCCCTTTCCTCTTTCGCTGACCCCAGCCTGGCTGCAAGCTGGGGGATCCTATAGCCGGGCTGTGCGTGTGACATTGCAGATGTTGCATCGACAGGCCCTGTGTAAAGTACGAAGTACCCGGAGTGCAAACTGAAACGCTGTGCAAAGTGGCGTTTTTCACCTTCCCAGGATGCCGTGGGCAGTAAGCCCACTGGCTGGGATGCAGGACTAGAGGGGGCCAATGGTTAACTGGCTTTGGCAATCCCAATCCCTGACCTTGCCCTGGGTGACATTGAAGGGACAGGGCATAGCATAGGCGGGTGCTGGTGTTGGAATATGGAGAGCTGTGTTGAATTGACCTGCACCCCTGGGTGTAAGGCCGAGAAGAAAGAAGTTCCTGGACTTGCAGCAGCGAGGACTGCAGGCACTGGGGAGACAGGGACTCGGGATCCTGGGTTCTATTTCTGGCTATGCCAAATGTTCCCCGTGGGACCTTCAGCAAGATACTGAGGCACCTAAGTCCCTCTCTGTGCTTCAGGGTCCTCATTTGTAACCTCCAGATGTTGACACCCGCCTGCATCGCCATGGAGCTAAATTCCAAATGGCTTGTAAAGATTACTGAGAACCTTGGCTGGGCTGGGCTAAGGCCATGCAATGTGGCCTTGATAATCTCTTGGTAAACCCTTCCTTCTCAGCACCAGTGGCTCTCTCCACGTCCCTGGGAAGGGCTAGAGAAGAGCGGTGTGCTCTTAATCTCTTGGTAAACACTTCCTTCTCCGCGCCAGCCCCTCTCCATGTCACGGGCGACAATATTATTGCCATCTGTCCACGCCCTGGTTATTATCAACAGAGCCGTCAACTCACTTATCGTATTTACATCTCAATGGATTACGTGAGATCGATCAACCTCTGGCATTCATGCCTCTCCATCATCGTTCTCTCTGAACATGCTTGCCTGCCTTTGTAGCTATCTAATTATGGTGTGTCTCACTCTGTCTACCTGATCTGATGTATAGGATGGACTAATGGTTTGAGCAGAGCTGGGAGCCAGAGACTACTGAATTCTAAATTTGACTTGTAGTCCTGTTCTGTGCCTCCGTTTCTCCATTTCGGTTATCTCTGATTCTCTGTCACTAGATGGTATTGCCTAGTGGCTCAAACACTGGACTGAGACTCAGGATGTCTAGGGTCTATTCCTGCCTCTGCCATTTGCCGGCTGGGTGACCTCAAACAAGTCACTTCCCCTCCCTCAGTTTCCTCATCTATAAAATGGGGATAATGATCCTGGCCTCCTTTGCAAAGTACTTTGAGATCTAGTGATGATAAGGGCTAAGGATGATTATTCTGCAACAGCATCACTGGTTGCCACGGCTACCATTACATCACCTCCTGCCACTTACTGTCAACTCAGCCATCCAGATAGTCTGAGGAATTCCTGCTCCTAACCTTCCCGTACATCACGGGTAACATGGCTCATGTGCCCTAAACCTCAGAGATGATCCTCAGGGCAGGTCTGTCTCCCTGCTTGTGTTTCATTATAGGCAAAGAAGGCCTCTTAGTAAAGAGCTCTCCATGCAGGTGGTTTGGGATAAGATCTGGAAGGGACCCAGATTCTTCCTGATCTAGGCTCTGTGCCGACGTACTCCGTGAGCAAGTCAGTCAGCCGCCCTGCGTGTCACTCACATCAGGGTCCAGGGGGACCAGACGTCCCATTTTTATAGGGACAATCCCGTTTCTTGGGACTTTTTCGTATAGAAGCAGCTGTTACCCTCCACCCCCTGTCCTGGTTTTTCACTGTAGCTATCTGATCACTCTGGGCAGGGGACCTCCCTGAAAGAGCAGCCGGTGCGTCTGGGGATGAAGTTAAACAGGTTGTCGCAAGAAATGAGGCAGGCATCTGTTAATGTCAGGCAATTAGACAGCACTAGGGGATTGCAGAGCTAGGTTAACAGAGTGCCATGAATGACGGGACAGATGCATCCGCATGGGGGTATTTAATATTCAGTGAAAGGTGAGGTCTCCGGCCCTGGCTGGAAAGTAAGGGTACAACCTGAGCCCTCACAATGGCTATTAAAGATCCCATGACATCGTTAGCGAGAATACGGGCATTTGCCCCGTGTCTTGGCCACCCTTCTGGTTTGAATAACTGGATTCCACCTCCGTAAATTCTCCCCAGAAACAGGATTCTGCTCTGCCTCTTGTTTTCTGCTCAGCAGCGGCTGCGCCTCTCCTCGTGAAACTTCTGAAACTTTCACTTGATTTTGTTTCGGTTTTTGATTTTCATTTTGATCCTTCCTTTTGATGTCATTAAAAAACAATTCAAGAGCATGAAAAATGTTTTGATTGGGTCGATACAAAATATTTTGTCCGAACCCCCTCCCCCTTTTTTCTTTTCACTTTTCCACTTGCCGAATGGTTTCAAAAAATTCGTTTTCTGTCCCATCTGACACAGTTCCCCCCCACCCCAATCTCCCGACTTTTGAAAAGTGCCAGTGAACCGAGAAATCCATCCGTCATCCCGCTCTGCCGTCTACCCCCAAGCCACAGGATCCAGCCTGATGATCAGGTTATGGAGCAATCTTCAAGTGGATCATTCATGATCTCCTGGTACGGCAGAACTCGTCTGGGCTCAGCGACCTTTGTAGCCAGTGTGCTGAGGTTAAGGGCACTTCAGTTGAGTGTGTTTAACCAGAACTGGGACATATTTTTTCTTTTCTTTCTGAGTTATGGCTGCGTTAGTCAACTGCCTTTTTTTTGAAACTGTAGCTTGTGACCTTTTATGTTATCACATATGGCAACTCCCAAACCGCTCGCTTAACAGACTTAAAACTTGCCATGCTCTCAGTGCTCAAAGGGGAGGAAGGGGAAGGTTTCCAGAAAGGGGCTCCTTTTGTGACGGTTACAGACCGCTGAGAACACAGGGCCCAGTTCTCAGCTAATCAAAGGCCACTTTATGCCTCTCTGGCAATGTAAAGTGGACTCACAATGGGTTTAAACTGCCCCCTGAGAATCCGCTTTTGTGGAGGGCTTTGCCAGCTTAGGAGGTGGATAGGGAGCTTGGCCAGAGGACACTCTGCTGTGACAGTTATCTCTTTTTCAGAGCGCATAGGGAGCCATGAGACGTTAGGGCAGCCCAAAGGCTGCTCTAATATACACTGAGACTGAGCAGGGCCCTGCACAGTCCCAGAATACAGAGTGCAATGGTGGCCTGACACCCTCTCGCCACACCCAAGTTCAGGGAAAGATAATCGGGTGCGTTACAATGGAGAGGGAAGCCAAGCTCCGGAAGGTGACGAGTGACGCAGCATTAGGTCCTGTGTGCTCACATCCTGGCGTATGCAGTTGTTGCAGGGGGCATGCTATTGTTCCGATCCTTTCATGCCAGGGTAGGGCTTGTGGTTGCAACTCCCAGGAGATCTGTGCCTTTCGTTCTCCTCTGTGGAGTGGCACTCACTACCTTTGGATTGTGGACAGCGAAATGCTTGTGCCTCTCAGCTAACAGCTCCTGAGGAAGGGTCTTTTCTTCTCTTGCCCTTTCCTTTGGTCTTGAATTGTGTCTCAGGCCAGGCATGGACTGAGGCAGGATCTGAGCTCCGGCAGGATCAGGGTGAGCGGATAATTCAGAGTCAAAGCCGCAGGAAGATGTCCCCGATGTGGTTGGCTGGATAGGAAGATCAAGGGCTCAGGAAGACAGAGTCTAAGCCGGGATGCCTAGCGGGAGTATCTCCCTGGGCTGGTGTGTGGGAAATCTTGAGGCTTGCAGGGTAATCCAGGCCTGCTATCAACTTTAATCCACCCTTGGTTTCAGACAACGCCCCAGTGCCCCCTGGGGAAGAGGCAGGACACAGCTGGGGTTAGGAGCGAAGCCGGGAGGTGGCATCTGACATGCCTTTCTTTTTCCAGGCGTCAGCCCGAACTACGGCAGTGGAGGGTACCCCGGGGACACGGAGCTACTCACGACCTTCAACTGGGATGACAAAAACGTGCGCAGAGTGTTCGTCAGAAAGGTACCACCTGGGACAGCCTCCCAAGCTGGCGTAGGGATGCGCTAAAACCTGGCTGAAGCTAATGGGCCCCAAGAGGGGAGTGTGGGTGTGTGTGAGAATGGAGTAAGATGCAGCTCCAGGATCCCAGCCAGTGCAATGGTGCGCTAGCCCACGGCAGGGTTTGGATGGCTCAGGCTGGCGAGACCCAGTGAGCAGAGGTGCCAACTTCCCCCGGCGCCAGTGGGTGCTCGCACCCTCCCGCCCCGGGGCCCATCCCAACTCCACCCTTCCCTGCCCCCATTCCAGCTCCTTCCCCAAAGTCTCCGGCCCAACTCCGCCCCCTCCCTGTCCCTATTGGACCCTTGCCCCCCCTCCCCTCCCGAGCATGCCGCGTTCACCCTCTTCCTCCCTCCCTCCCAGCCACGCAAAACAGCTGTTTGGCGCCGCAAGTGCTGGGAGGGAGGAGGGAGAAGCAGCACCTGGAGGCGCGCTCAGGGGAGGAGACAGAGCGGACGTGAGCTGGGGCCAGCGGGCAGCATGGGAAGCTGTAAATAACACAACTCGATGAATGTCAGTGGAGCCGCCTTATGTCACCTGCGGATCCGAGCAAGGCTTTCTGTCAGCGGAGGATCCAGCCTCCTTTCATAGGGGAGCATGGGGGCGGCGTTTGCCTCTAGCCAGCCATGACTGTGATCCTCACTGAGAAGATGCTGTGATTTCTCGTTTCAGGTCTATGCCATTCTTATGCTCCAGCTGTCTGTCACAGTCAGCATTGTGGCTCTCTTCACCTTCTGGTAGGTTTCTGAGTTAACAACAATCCTCAGCTCTAATATATTTCTTGCGCCCATGGGTAGCTTTTCCTCGGGTATCGGTCACTCAGGTTCTTGGGTATCTTTCACTTGGTCATTTTCAGTTCCTCGGTTACCCGGATAGATTTCCCCGAGTGCTGTCAGTCACTCTGGTACCTGGATATCTTTCCCTTGGGCATTATCAAGTCAGCCCCAGATAGGTGGGTATCTTTCTTTGGGCGAGTAGCTTATCTATACTCAAGTAAGCAGGTATCAGGCCCCCTGTAGCTCGGATAATTCAGTGTTTTGCGTGCACATAGATCAAATTACATTTCGGATTAATAGTAAAGCACCATCCCTTGAAGAAGTCCAGCTACTTGTCTAAGAAGCTGGCAGCCATTCCTCTCCAGCAGGGTTGGCTGCTTCATTGATAACAGCGGGGTGTCTATAGCTGGCTCCTTTTGAAAAAGAATTGTTCATGGTTAATATGCATATTTGGGGAAAACAAATGTTTAGAGCCCTGGATTCCGAGTCAGGTCTCCTGGGTTCTAATATTGACTTCAGAAGGGAGCATGCAGCCGCCTAGGAATCAGCCTCCCTGGCTTCTGATTCTGTCTTTGCCACTGACTGTGGGGTCTTGGGCAAATCTCCTCCCCTCTTTATGCCTCAGTTTCCCCATCAATAAAATGGGGATCATGACACCGGTCTACCTCCCACGGGTGTTTGTGATGTTTCTGTAACTAATTTGTATAGGAAAGTGCTTTGATGACAGGTTATTATCATGAATACCACCGCAGATCTTGGAGGCCCATTGAGCCAGGCAGTGAATGCACACATCATAAAAGACAGTCCTTGCGCCAAAGATCTAACAATCTAAATGGAGAACGCACAAAGAAAGGATTATTAGACCCTGTGTACAGATGTGGAACAGTGAGATTAAGAGACTCACACAAGGTCCCACAGGAAAGTGATGAGGGCGTGGGAACTATGCAGCCTCAGCTAGTGCCTCCTCCGCAAAACTGCCTATTGAACGGTTTTGTTTATTTCCAATCAGTTAAACCTCAACAGGGAGGCAGGATGGCCTAGTGGTTGGGGCACTGATGTGGAAGACCCAGGTTCAACTTCTGCCTCTGCTATAAATTTCTGTGTAACCTTGGGCAAGTCCTTTAGCCTCTTAAGTGTCTCAATTTCCCATCTGCAGACTGGGGTTCCCAGAGAAGACATGGGCATTGCCAGGATACCATTGCCCGTTGAAACCTGGAAATGATACCCCTACAAGAACATCAGTCATAGATTCCAAGGCCAGAAGTGATCACTTAGTCTGGTTTCCTGTAGAACACGAGCCATAGAAATTCCCCAGCACAATTCTGGGAGCCTATTCTGGGATATATACACAATCGGCAGTATAGATGCTTCTAAATGAGTCACATCTCTAGTGCTTATGCTCACAGGTGCACGTGTAACCCACTTGTGAGGGCATGGTCTGGGTCCCGCTCATGCTTTTAGCTCTGGAGTTCTGGGTTCGGTCTCTGGTGTGTCTGCCAAGATAGCAGCCATCATCTGCACGCCACTCTGTACCCACTGTGCACTTCCTTGGGTTCCATTGAGCCAACAGTCTGTGAAGTGATTGCTGTTCCGTGCCCTGTGAATGATCCTCTTCTTCGGTTTCCTTTCTCTCTCTTCTGCAGTGAGCCAGTCAAAGGTTACATCCAGTCAAACCCAGCCTGGTACTGGGCTTCCTAGTAAGTATCTAATGCCTTTTCCCATTCAGAAATGGTGGAGCAGATTGCTTACGGTTTAACTGATTTGGAGGCACTTTTAGAGCACGCTGCTGCATCCAAACACCTGTCCTGCATGCAGGAGGGGAAATTCACCTTTGAGACGAGAACAAGCATGAGCTGGTGAAAAACAAGAAGTGTACACCGGAAACCTCAATGTAACCTTAGCTAGAGCGTTTGCTACTGTGCTGAGAGGAATGCAAACAAAACACGTAACGCTCTTCAATGTACTGCAGGGCACTTTAAACAAAATATTGTTAAGGTCCCACCAGGCAGCCAGTTTCGAAATACCACCCGGTGTTGTTGAATTCAGTAGAAGTCAGAGTTGAGGGGATTTTCCAAGCTGCGGAGAGAAATGTTCAAAAGCGCCCAAGAGGCTTAGAAGCCTGACTTCCATTGACTTGAGGTCCTAAGTCACTTAGGCACTACAGAAAAGTTTACTCATAATCTATTACTTTTTAAATGGATGAGAAAAACCAGCTGGCAAAATTCTACTGTGTCTGCACAACCAGGAGTTCAAACTGGATGATCACAATCCTCCCTTCTGGGCTTAGAATCTATGAAACTCTGAAACCCCTCCAATGTAAATGCTCATAGCTTGAAAATTACTGTACGAATTTTCTTTACTATTATCAATAATAATAAAATAACAACAAAAGTAATTTTTATTGTGGTAGCCCCTAGGAGCTCGAGTCTTGGACCAGGACCCCATTATGCTAGGCACTGTAAAAATACAGAACAAAACAATGGATCCTGCCCCAAAGAATTTACAATCAAATAATAAGACAAAACACAACAGGTGATTACAGACAGTCAAGGGAGCACAAGAAAACAATGAAACGATATTGGTCAGCATGCTGAGCAGAGGCCTCAGCAATCCATCTGTTTAACTGTTGTCAAATTTTCTTCAAACTTGGCCAGCTTGCTTAGATCTCAGTGAGATCTACAAAGCCAGCCAAGTTTGAAATATCTGCTTTTATCCAGTATCGTGTTATCTCTGTGAAAAATTGGCACTTAGGATGTGTGCATTATGTTCATGCACTCAAAAGCCAGCTGCATTGACATGATTTAGAGTAAATAAAAGAAAATTCACCTCTGAGCTGAGAGCAAGCGTGGAAAAAAATCAGCCCAAGGGGAACAAGCTTGACAAAGTTATGAGCAATGGTAAAAGAGGATTAGAATGGAAGTTGGGCTCAACCTTGACCACTAAGAGTATATCTACACGGCAGCTGGGGTGTGTGACTCGCAGCTTGTGTAGACATACCCACAACTAGCTTTAATCTAGCTAGTTTAAGTACCAATAGTGTTATGTTCACAGCATACACACAGAGAAATTAAATACAAACATAAATACTCTAGTTGGAAGGTTGCAACATAACACTGCTTTATTGCTTAGAATTCAGAACGATAACACATAAGAAGCCAAAACAGAGAGGGAGAAAACAGGCTGCTCCCTGAAGCAGAGAGGCACAACTCACCTCTGGGCCTGATTCCCATATACACTAAGACCCCGTTACATCGCTCGGGTGGTGGAAAGGGACCTTACGGTGGTGTGACTATAATGTCCGCCCACTTAAAGATCCCTTTGTACTGCCAGAGAGGCAGAATGAGGCCTTAGGGTAATGAGAATCAGCCCGCCCTCTTCCTCTCTCTCCCCCTCTGTCTGTGGGAAGCCTTCTTCCATTCTCCTTTGATTATTCTGGTCCCCAACACTTTCTTCCTGGCTTCCTCCTGCAAGAGCAGAGCACAGATCTGTCAGTGGTGCATTTATCAGGGACTGTGAGGTTTGCCTCCCTGCTCATGTTCCTCATTCATTAGACACGTGAGCAGCCAGTTCTCTGATTACCATCAAAGCCATTGGAACCTGCCTTCTCACCTGCCGCCGGGCTGCCTCAGGCACTAG
>ML677378.1:1544213-1589809 GCA_007922305.1 Dermatemys mawii
TCTGGAGATGGTCAGGTCTGGAGATGGTCAACTCTCTGGAGATGGTCGATTCTCTGGCAATTTGACTGCTTGGTTTGTGGACCAGTTTAATAGGTTTTGGGCTATGTGGGGTATTCTCCCATCAGATTCCTTTTCCTGTTGAATTTATTATTATTACTTATAGAATCATAGAAGATCAGGGTTGGAAGGGACCTCAGGAGGTTCTAGTCCAACCCCCTGCTCAAAGCAGGACCAGTCCCCAACTAAATCGTCTGCACACTTATTTATGTATTACTTTAAAGAAAGGATAGTCTGGTGCAGGGGTGGCCAGCCTGTGGCTCCGGAGCCAAATGCGGCTCTTCAGAAGTTAATACGCGGCTCCTTGTCTAGGCACCGACTCCGGGGCTGGAGCTACAGGCAGCAACTTTCCAATGTGCTGGGGGGTGCCCACTGCTCAACCCCTGGCTCTTTTCACACTGCCCCCACTCAACCCCTTCTCAACCCCTCCTCTGAGCCTCCTGTGCCCTCGCACCTCCCCCCTCCTCCCCAGAGCCTCCTCCATGTCACGAAACAGCTGATCAAGAGATGCGGGGAGAGAGGGGCAGGTGCTGATTGGTGGGGCTGCTGGTGCGTGGGAAGCGCTGGGAGCAGGGTAGGGGAGCTGATGGTGGCTGCTGACGTATTATTGTGGCTCTTTGGCAATGTACATTGGTAAATTCTGGCTCCTTCTCAGGCTCAGGTTGGCCACCTGGTCTGGTGGTGGAGGCACTAACCTGGGATTCAGGAGACCTGGGGCTGAGTTCTTGGCCTGCAACTAACTTCCTGAGTGACCTTGAGCATGTCACTTAGGCCTAGATCCTCAACGGTATTTAAGCGCCGAACTCTAGGTGCCTAAATACACCTTTGAGGATCTGGGCCTTCCTCTCTCTGAGTCCCAGTTCCCCTTCTGTAAAATGGGGGTTTATAACACTGTCCTGCCTCATGGGAGTGTTGCATTTGGTCATATAGTACCGTAAGGTACATCTACACTGCAAAAAAAAACCCCTCTGATGCTGAGTCTCGGAGCCCAAGTCAACTGACTCAGCGGAGCTGGCTCTCCGGGACTAAAATAGCAATCTAGACATTCGGGCTCAGGCTGGAATATTCACCCTGCTATTTGTAGCTCCATAGCATGTCGAGTCAGCTGACCTGGGGCTCTGAGACACGCTACCCTGGCTCTCTTTTTGCAGTGTAGACGTACCCTAAGAGTCCATCTTACACCCCCTCCTGGCTCCGATCTGGATCTGGATGGTAAAGCCATTTCTCAGGGTGTTTGAAGGGAGTTTGGCTGTATCGCACCCCGGTGCGTCAGCAGCAGAACACAGCAGGAACAGTCAAGCCTGAGAGTGCTCCCCACATCAACTGCATTCAGCCTCAGGTTCTTCCTCTGTCACCCATCCTTTGTCTCTCTCTTCTTTCCCCCAGTGCCGTGTTCTTTGTAACATACTTGATCCTGGCTTGCTGCTCTGGACCCAGGTAAAATACTTCCCTCTGCTTTAAATAACCCAATGAACTGACGTACTAGTGCTTTCCTATCACGGCTCAAATCCCATCTGTTCCTGACTCACGGACTGTAGTGCAAACTATACACACCAAAGTTGTATCTCCAAGCAGACGCAGCCCAGATGCTGCAGTGTCTGGAATAGAGGGGTTGCAGTCATGTCTCAGTGGTGTGCTAGAGCAGAGGTAATGCAGTTACACTTCCTTGCCAGAGATTCAAGGGGGCATGTGCTCCTAGGCAGCAGACATGATGCAGTTTTGCGTTGGTGCATGGAGCGTTTGTGTGTGTTGGGCCACCGAGCAATGGTGTGTTGGTGCACCTAGCGCTTGTGTGTGGGTGCACGGAGCAGTTGTGTGTTGGTGCATGGAATGCTTGTGCGTATTGGTGCACCAAGCAATGGTGTGTTGGTGCACCGAGTGCTTGTGTGTTGGTGCATGGAGCAGTTGTGTGTTGGTGCATGGAGTGCTTGTGTGTGTTAATGCACCGAGCAGTGGTGTGTTGGTGCATGGAGCGGTTGCTGCATCAAAGTTGCAACTTGGTAGGAAGAGCCTAAGTTGTCTTGTAACTGTAATAGCAGAGGGGATGCTGTTGTATCTCAGTGATGCACAACCATAGATGCTGTTGCCGTCTTATCACAGAGCTAGAGATTCCTGGTTGCTTCTCTGTAATATAGCGGATCCATTTGTGTTGCAACGTAGAAGTCCCGTGGGCACAGCGCTACAGATACCCCGCAGAATTAACTTCACGTTGCCTCACCGGCATGGGCTGCGCAGATAATTAATTATGTAATTCAGACTGTGCAACACATTATGCAATGCCTTCAAACCACGCTGCTCTTTGGATACTGTTGCTGACTGACTCTTTTCACCTCACTTGCAGGAGGTACTTTCCATGGAACCTGATCCTCTTGAGTATCTTCGTAAGTAACGTGTCTGCACGGTGATTGACCTGCCCTTTGGAGCATCGTCTATTTCATAGAGCGGAAGGTGTCCAGAAGGGACCCTTATTATCATCTCCTTAACACAAGCCATAGAGATTGGTCTAGTAATTGCTACCTTAAGCACAATCCCTGCTGGTGGAACTAGAGCTAGATAAATGAGATGAAGGGCAGGCTCTGTAAAAAAAAAAAAAAAAAAAAAAAAAAAGGAGGAGGCAGGCCCAATGGGGCAAAGGGGGATCTAGGTCCCATGTGGAACTATGGACGCATCATTCTTAGCCCTACGCATTGGGATGTGCTCTATTAAACCCCTCTTGTAGGCTTCACCCTCTGAAGGTTAGCGTCCATCATCCAGAAACAGTCTCCACTGGGGCACCTATTAAAGAGATTTCGCTGCCTTCTTGAGCACACTGGGTGCCACAACTGAGGGAACTGAAAGACGTACACTAAATGGCCGTCCGTCTCTGGACGGAGCCGAGGGTCGGTCCATAGGAAGCGAACGCAGCTCGCAGCGCCGCAGGAATAGAGGGGCGGAGGCGGAACAAAATTGGGCCGGATTGAGGAACGCCAGTTTCCGCTTGGTTCCCAGCCTGTGGGATTGCAGCGGGGCCCCTTCGCAGCCGCCAATGCCAGTCTATGGGTCGGACTAGCTTCTGCTGCCCCTTTGTGACTGCTAAGTGGTCCACATAGCTAGGGTCGCCACCTGGATAATATTTAAAAACTGGACGCTCCAGCCGGCATGCCGGAACCTCCCTTGCCCTGCCTCTTCCTCCTGAGACCCTGCCCCTGCCCCGCCTCTTCTCCTGAGGCCCCACCCCTCCACTTCTCTTCCCCCCTTTCCCCAGTCGTTCACTGCTTTTCCCTTCCCATCCGTCCCTTCCTGGGTCAGGAGGGTAGCCTACAGAGTCGGGGCTGGGAGCTGCAGCCACCCAATGAAGGCAGGGGGCAGCCCTGGTTGAATAGGGGCTGAAGTGGGTGATGACCTGGCGCCTCTCCATCTTTCCCGCTCGCAGTTACTGGCATTGGGTGTCCGGTCAGGTCTACTGACCGGATACTGTCACGTCCCCTTTTCAACCTGACTCTCCAGCTGAAAACCAGGCATCCGGCCCCCCTACATGTAGCCTCACCGCTGGGATAGGCCTGGATGACACCTACTTCCTTAGTGGCCAAGGGAACTGAAAAGCCTCCTGTAAGACGACCATTCTGCCTTCACCCGCCACCCTCCACGAAGGACAATTATGGGACAGCTCTGAGTAATTATTCGTGGAGTAACTAAATGCGTCTCCCCGTACTAACGGTTTCTCTTTCTCCCCTCCACCCCTAGACTCTCTCCCTGTCCTATCTCACTGGAATGCTCTCCAGGTAGGTCAATTTTCCTTAATTCGGCTCCACGTCCCAGCTCTTCCCTGGAGCCCCCTTCCTTGGCTTCCCACATTAGGATTATCAGAGCGACACAGGCCCTTTGAGTTGCTAAAATAGCCAGGCAAAACCTGACCCTTCCTTTGACACCAGCTGTGACCTCCGGTGGTGGCCGGTGTGAACCCCTTGTGTTTTGCCAACAGCTGGCTGTGGGGAAGCTCAGATCAACTCCAGCCCCAGAGAGATCCCGCCCGCCACCATGCCTCGTTGCAGGGGCATTAGCTTTTGGGGAGTCCACTGCCCCTCCTGTCGTGGCATCTCCAAGCAGGGGGCGCTGTCAGGAGCGGGGCAGGAATGCCAGCTGTCGGATGACTCAGGGCTCTGCCATTCCCATCCCCTCCCAGCCGCTGAGTAGGGAGCAGAAGCAGCGTCTCTGGGGCAGTCCCAGCTCTCTTAGTGCAAAGCACAGAAGGAATATTAACAGATCCAGGCGCCTGCCAGCCAAAGAGGGAGAGAGGGAAGCAAATGGCAGGCTCAAGGCTGGCCAGGCCAGCGGTTTTCTTCCATCGACAGCAGAAGGAGACTCCACACGTCAGTCCTTTCTCAGGCTTTTCCGTTCCTCTCCCGCCAGGAACCCCCACTGTTTATGGGAAGTGCAGGAGAATCTCAAAAGCCCCGTTGCCTGTTCTCCTAACCCTCCCACCCAGCTTTATCTGCCTACCTCGGCTAAGCCCCTGGAGTGCCTAATTGCCTCTCTCCTTCCATCCATTGCGGGGCTCTAATTAGAAATGTGGGTTCCGTGTCCCTTTTGCAGCTATTACAACACCACATCGGTTCTCTTATGCCTGGGGATCACGGCCTTGGTGTGTCTTTCAGTCACCATCTTCAGTTTCCAGACCAAGGTGAGCCTATCCCGGCCGGTGGGGCGGGGGAGGGGGGCAGGGGATGCATCTCAGAGTGGGGAGGGAGATCTCGGTAGGGAAAGAGTTGCTGACACTCCAGGAAGTATGGGTCTGGGAAAGCGGCTATAGGGGGTACAGGAGGGAATGTCTGACATTGGGGGCTATAGTATGGGTGCAGTATGAGTCTGGGGCGGGGTCTTGGATTTCGGGTGCAGAGGGATGACAATGCTGAAGTGTATACGGATTGGATATAGGTGGGGAATAATTATATAATAATTATAGGATTTGGAGTTATAAGGTCCAGAGTGTAGTGGGTGCTAGGCTACGGGATTTGGGGTTCAGGTGGGGTATGTTGAGTCCTGGGCTATAAGGTTAAGGGTACAGGATTTGGAGTAGGATGAATGCTGGGATAGATGTGGTATGAAGGGTACTGTGTATAGGTGGAGTCTGATGAATGCTGGGTATGGGGTTTGGGATTTAGGTGAGGTATGATGGGTGCTGGGTACAAGGCTTGGGCTCTAGGTGGGGTCCTATGGATTCTGGGTAGGGGGTTTGGGGTCTAAGTGGGGTATGATGGGTGCCAGGTTTGGGGTATAGATGGGGTTTGATGGGGTTTGGGGTCTAGGGTGGGGTCTGATGGGTGCCAGGTTTGGGGTATAGGCGCGTTTGATGGGTGCTGTGTAGAGGGTTTGGGGTCTAGATGGGCTAGTGACTGACAGGGTGACGTGTGTGATACCCAGTATGGGGCTGGGCAGGGGGCGTGAAGGAGCCAGCCCCTCATCACCGAGTCCTGCCTTACCAACATGCGCCTGGCCCGCTGCCAGCGCGCGGAGCCCGTCGCACCGACGGCCCTTTTTTCCCTTCGCAGTTTGACTTCACCTCCTGCCAGGGCGTCCTCTTCGTCATGCTCATGGTGCTGCTCGTCAGCGGGATCATCCTGGCCATTCTCCTCCCCTTCCAATACGTGAGTGACCTGTTCTCTCTGCGGCTCCCAGGCCGACCCCACAGTGCCTCCTCTGCAGTGGGGAGGTTCTTGCTGTTCAAGGTCAGATGGGGATGGCCTGTGGTGCAAACGTTCAATAATTTGGAGGCATCTCCCGCTGGAGCCAGTGGGTTCTGATCTCAGTTACGGCTGTGTCTACCCAATGGTGCCCCGCTGGATTGACACCAACGTGACCCAGATCGGAGTGACGCCGGGGATCTGTATGGGATCTGAGTGGTGTTGCCTGTGGAACGAGCGAGGATTTCCCGCTTGCTGCCTGGAAGTGGATGTGTCCCTCTAGCTACCCATCAGGGTGGATGTGGGTGCCAACTCCATGGGTGCTCCGGGGCTGGAGCAGCCACAGAAAGAAATGGTGGGTGCTCGGCACCCACTGGCAGCCCCATGGGTCAGCGCTTCTCCCTTCCGCTCCTTCTGCCCACTGGCGGCCCCGCCGAACGGCTTCTCCTCCTCCCTCCCTTCCAGCATCTTCCGCCCATCATGATCAGCTGTTCTGCGGCATGCAGGAGGCAATGGGGGGAAGGGGAGGAGCGTGGGCAGGAAGAGGCGTGGAGGGGGTGGGAAGAGGCGGGGTGAGGTGGGGGCTTGGAGGAAGGAATGGGGTGGGGGCAGGGCCTGGGGCAGAGTGGGGGGTGGGAAGAGGCAGGGAGGAAGGGGTGGAGTAGGGGCAGGATCTGGGCCGGAGTGGGGGTCAAGTACCCCCAGGATCTCAGTAAGTCGGCACCTATGAGTGCGGAGGTCACTACTGCTACCTTTAGCAACCCATAAGTGGATACATCCCCATACATTCTCATAAGTAGGTGAGAAGTGTTGGGCACCTGGGCACAGCGAAGCCGGTTAAACAAAGTGATGGCTCGGGGTGATAAATGGAGACTCTGTCTGAGCCGGAACTTCCAGTAATTTGCCCCTTTATCAGCATGTTCCAGCTGCTTGTAGCATTTCCACTGAGGATAAATTGCTGAATGAGAGCTCCCGCAGCGGGGAGGGGGTGGGCGGAAGGAGACACAAAGGCTTGGAGATTCGGGGAGCTGTCACAATCAATCGTGTTAATAATCGTGCCGCCAGGAAGTGCAAACAGCTCAGCCGCCAAACCTCCCATGGGTCAGAAATGCCTGCCAGACGCGGCGAAGGCAAAGGCCAGGCTGACAGGGGAGTCACCCAGGAGGGCCTCTCAGGGAGCCACCGAGAGTGAAACTTTCCAGCTCCCCACTCAGAAAAGGGCTGGGGAAAGGATTGTTCAGAGCCACAGTCCATTGGTGTTGCTGATTGGTTCAAACCGATGAGGTGTAAGATTGGAAGCTCTGTGGGGCAGGGCCTATTTTAATGTTCTGTGGTTATCCAGTGTCTAGCCCCGTGGGGTCCTGGTCCGTGATTGGGGTTCCTAGGCACTACTTCAATGCATATAACAATACTGAAAATAATTAATAACTCCCTGATGTCCAGTCCTGCAGCATCCATTTCTCTTCCCCACAGGATCTGAGTAACTCTCCCTGAACTCCATGGAGTGACTCTGGATTTACACTAGTGTCACTGAGTAGCAGCGACTTGGACTGCTTTGGGTGCGGAAAAATCCCCCCTTCCCCCCACCCCCGCCTTGCTATGGCAGAGTTGAATAAGCAGCCAAACCTTTTAAATCCAGGAGCTGAATATCAGTTTAGTGATTGTGTTCAGAGAAAGCTAAAGTGCTTGCACAGATAAGCTCAGGAATTTGCCCGTAGCTAAGCCAGGAACTGAAGAAGGTGATAGACAAGCCAGGTGCTGTGTGCAAAAGTGATTCATTTTATCTGTCCCCAGCCAGGGGGCAGCAGTGAGAGACCTGGGTTCTATTCCTCCTGCTGGGTCATCTTGGGCAAGTCATGGCCCCACTCTGTGCCTCAGTTTCCCCATCTGTACAATGGGGACAATGATCTGGACCTCCTTTGTAAAGTGCTTTGAGATCTACAGCTGAGAAGAGCTAGAGTATTATTACACACAGTTTTCTAATCTCGTCCCAGACACAGCTAATTTTCCTTGCTTGGCACTGAACCAGATTATGTCCTAGGGATTTTGGAGAGTGGCTGCCTGGAATACCTGGAGGTTCAGGTCTCCCCCACACATCTCTAAATCCTCTGAGCTGATTAAACCTCCATTCCCTTATGTGTGGATGTCAGACGGGAGAGATGGACATGGGAGATGTAATTAATGTACAGTCAATTGTCCTGCTTAATGGGAGCCATCAAGATTCCAAACCACCATTAATGGCCCATGCTTTGCATAATTACAATAGGCCCTCAGAGTTATACTTCATATTCCTAGTTTCAGCTACAAGAATGATAGTCATACAAACAGGATGCCCACACTCAGTGGATTATTAGCTTTGTAATACTTACTGTACAAGAGACCTTACTGTACAAGAGACCTTTTGCAGGAAACATATTCCAGTTCCATCATATTCACACTCGTTAGTGTATTTTTATAAAATCATATGGAGTCCAACGTCACAGTGGTTCAGGTCCACGTTGAAAACTAACCCCATGTTGGAGGGCATCAAGACTGGGATTTTCAAAGGAGCCTAAAAGAGTTAGGTGCCCACATCCCTTGAATATCAATGGGATTTTGGTGCCTAACTCCCTTAGGCCATGCTCACCCTGAATTGGGGACGTGATTGCAGCATCTATAGGTCTATCAGAGCTAGCTTTAATCTACCTAGTGCGTGGACTGATTGTGGTGAAGCGGTGGTAGCACAGACTTCGGGGTGGGTGAGCTCAGTTACATACACACAGTCTCAGACGGCACGGAGCTCCCTGCAGCCCTGGCCGCACTGGTCCCCGAGCTAGCTGGATTCAAGTCTGTTGGGTCTGTCTGCATAGGCTGTGATCACTCCTGCAACTGCAGCGTGGACATTTTTGGAAATCCCAAATCATGTGTTTTGTGTCCCTTTTCGATGAATGCCAGGTAACCCTCCTCATTTGGCCCAAACCTCGGCCCTTTTGTGTCTTGCCTGGGAGCGGCACTGAGCCTAGATTGACACTGGAGTACCAGATAACAAGATCTGGACCAATTGAATGAAAGGATTCCTTCCTTCCTGGGTCGGCTGAAAACGCTGACGTTTGTCTTGGTGTCACCGAAGAGAGAGGTACCGGGGAGTCCTGACTCCCATCTCCTCCTCCAATGACTGCACCATCTTCCCCTCCCTGAGCTGGGAAGTGAATCCAGGGGCCCTGGCTCGTAGTCAGTGGCTCTAACTAGTCCAGCACACCCCACTCTTAAAGCTTGGAATGGAACCCAGGAGTGGGTTCCCCGGTAGCTGCTTTCACCACTGCACCGTGCTGCCCTCTCAAAAGGGGATGTAAAACCCACATTTCCTTGCTCCCAGTCACATGTTTTAACCCCCTTCCCTTGAAGCTGGGAATGAAAGCCAGGGGTCCTGATGGCCAGTCTGCTGATCTAACCACTGCACCACACTCTTCTCCCCATACTGGGAACAGAACCCAGAGGCCCACTCAATGGCTGTGCCCCTTGTACTGTATTCCCCTCCCAAAGCAAGGACTAGAACGCAGGAATCCTGATGCTTAGGTCCCTGTTCTAGCCACTAAAGAGCTGCTACTGATCAGCATGTTTGACTAAAACCAACAATATACCGGAGGTCATGTGTGTGGCCAGCTCTCGGGGAATTATTGTCACGCTCACCACCCACCTGACGCCATCCGTTTGTCACATTTTCTGTCTCTTTCCGCTCCGGCGGACGCTTCTGGCACTTGACGCTGTTCACCTGCCACAAAGGTGTTTGTTGTTCCCGACCGACATCCTGCTACGGGTGGCTAATGAAGGTGATTGATTGCAATGGCGGGGGGAGGAGGGGTGCTGGCATCCCAGCCTTTGGCGTCTTGTTCTCCATCCAGGAGCTTTTATTTTGCAATTCTTCATCGCTGGGCGCTCAGTGGACACTGGGAAATGTTGAGAAAGGAGAATATTGCCCAGAGTCTGGCAGCCTCCATTAATCACTTTGGGTCTGTAGTTGTTTACCTGTATCCGACTGGGCTCTAGCAGCTATCCCAGGGCTCCCCAAGCCGTTGGGCACGTTCCCCTAGGCTGGAGGTGGCTGCGTTCATCTTCGATCACAGCTGCTTTAAGCTTCTGAATGGAACCTGTTCTTTCCTGGAGGCCAAGGGCTTTCGCTCACGACTTGAGGACACATCGCGACTGAGGCCAGCGTGTTCGAAAGGGGCGTCTGGGGCAGGGTGTCTCGCTGTGAGATGCCATGGGTCTGCCATTCAGAACGGCGGAGTGTTCACCATGCCGGCTGAAGTCAGTGGCAGACAGGAGTGTACACAAAGGTGGGGGGGGGGCAAGCAGGGGCACTCTCAATAATCGTCAGGGGCACAGAATTCCCCCGGCCCTGGGAGTGGATGGGGGGGCGAAGGTGGGGAGAGAGCTCCTGCCAGGGCAGTGGTTTGTTGGGGGTGGATGAGGGAAGAGCGAGCTCCTACCAGGCCTGGGAGGTGGGGGGAGAGATCTTGCCTCTGAAAACAAGCCCTGGGTGACTCAAGCTGGGCCCCCGAAATCCTGATCCACGTGGTCCCTTTTCTAACAGTAAGGCCTAGGTGTGTGTGAGCCAGCCACTTCGAAAAGGTCATTGAGATCCTTATATCACTGGCTTATGTGTGTCCTGCCCTGCTGGGATACTGTGGGCCAGTCTCTGTGCCTCTCTGGTGCTTTCCTGAACCGGTATCCTGCACGGTGTGAGTGGAGCCTCCCTTCTTGATGGTTGGGTTTCTCCGTAAAGCCGACTGGTGTGTTTGTCTCTTTCCTTTAGGTGCCGTGGCTCCATGCGATTTATGCCGTGCTGGGTGCGATTGTCTTTACTATGGTAAGCGGCACCGAATCCCAAGGCGTGGGAGCATGAAGTTGGCCAAATCAGTCAATCACTCGGGTAGCAAATCGTCTGTCCCTTGCAAGGCAAGATGAGCATGGGGAAGGAGGTGGTGGTACGAGGTAGTACTGCAGCACGGCAGGGGACGTGTTTTGGACTTTCTTTCATGTCCAAAGGTGGATGGCAACTAGCAACCCATGGGATCCTCTGGGCCTTGTCCCTAGTGTGCCCGTGTCTTTATCACAATATCTGGGCAGCGTCTGGCAGGGCCGGTGGCCCTGGTTTAAGGCCAGCCATGGTATGGAATAGCGGAGGGAGGGAGGTTCCGGTGTGCATCTCTGGGGGTGAGGCGGTCAGGACCTGGGCGAGGAGGCAGCGAGGGGGAAACCTGCTGGTGATGGAGCAGCCTGGGGGGAACTCCGCAGAGCTCCAAGAAGCAGAGACCTTCAGCGTTGCCCACTGGGGGCAGAATGATTTGTTTGGATATTGATTGGGAGTGGGAGGGACAGCGGGGCCTTTGTTCCCTCGAAAGGGGATCGAACTTCTAAATGGCCTGGCTGGAGACGCAGGCCGTGGGAGACCCAGACACAGGGGTCAAGGAAGCGGTCACAAGGGGACGCTGGAGGGAACGGCCCCTGCAATCCTGCCTCCTGCCCCAAGATGGGGGCCATGACAAAGGGCACTGGCAGAGCTGTGGGTGTGGGCAGGCCAAGACTAGAGTATCAGGGTGTGACATGAGGGCAGGATTGCCATCACTTGGCAAAGCCAGGTGTAGAATTTAGGACTGAGATAGCAGGCAGAAGGGCGTGCTCCATTGCAGTCCGGGGAGCGGGAGGCGGTGCCCCAGAGCTGTGGGTCCCATGCAAAACTCCCTGCCCCCACTCCCAAGGCCCCTATCTTTTGGGTCAAAAATACTTGCTTTATGACACCAAAAACAAACGCCGGGCCTGTACATGAGTGAGCTTTCAGGCAGCTTATGGAGCAAGTGTTTCTCCAGCGTGTATTTTAGCAGAGTCATCTTTGCCATTCGGAAAGCAGGAAGCCCCCACTGACGGAGCGTGCGGGGCCACCCCACATGGGGGGTCAGGAGGACAGCCACCTCGGGGCATGACGGTGCCATCTGGGCCCGCTGGGAATAATAACAGCAGTTGAGCAATTTGTTTAATAGCTAATAAAGTCAGTTCTGAAGAATTCTGATGTTTTACGATCGCCCTGTAAAATGTGCCCAGGGTTAAATGGAATATAACTGGCTCGTAAACGGATCCAGTCAGATCATCAGCGGCTGAAGCCGATGGACCGGGCCTCTAGGGCCAATTATTATTTCTGTCACAGACGCCCTTAAAAGAGACCCAGACCCCATTGTGCTGGGCATTGTGCTGGGCATCGCTGCCCCAAAGGGCCTAGTGCAACCAGGGAAGGCGCAGGGTTAATCGACGAGACGGACGCAAGGTGGTAGGGGGATTTGGAGGCTCAGAGACCAGCCCAAGATCACACAGGTTAGCAGCAGAGCCAGCAGTACCATGCGGGTCCCCCGATTCCCCATCTCCTAGACTGGGTCCCCTCTCGGTGCGGTTTGGCCGAGTCACCCGGTCACCGTGCTGGGAGGGGAAGGGTATCATTCTTTATAGCTGTAGCGTGACTGTGCCTGGAATGCTGCTTTGGGTTCGGGAAGGCACGTTACAGGACAGGTATTGCTCAAGTGGGAAGAAGTGTAGAGAGGAAAGACAGAAACAATCCCGGGGCTGGGGGGAAGGGCCTCGCCAGGAAGACTCAGGAGTGGCCAAACAGCGGCCATGACTGGGGCACGGGGGTGAGGCAATGGAAGTCCCTGAAGGTAGTTGGCACCAAGGAATCGCTGGGTGGTGGAGAGGGTATAACCAGGAGGAATGGGATGAAATTAAGAAAGGAGGTCACTTCAGCATAAGCTATTTGACCATGAGACCTGTCCGGCTGCAATGTGGAGAAGTCCGTGGCAGAGGTGGAGCGGAGCCAGGCCAAGGTTTAGTAAGAACCTGAAACGCAAGACAGGCTCATAGGAACAGTTGTTTAAGCTCGGGGAGTCAGGAGTTTCAGGCGTGAGCCTGCAGGGTCCCTGGTTCTAGGCCCCTCACCCTTGTCACACTGGAACAGAGGGACTCTGATGCTTTCAATTACTTCGCTCCCCTTCATCTGCATGTCACCTCTGCTGCTGGTCCCAGACTCTAGCAAGGTGGGTGTGCCCCGAGGTGGTGCTCAGGCAAAGGGCTTTAGCTGTGACTGACTGCAGCTTAGCCTGGAAATTAAGGTTGGATTCTCAACTCCCACCCGGAGAGAGCCCTCCCTCCTGATCCTCCGCTGGAATTGGATTGCCCAGTGCTAGGGGCAGGGCTGGAGGGAAGCCAGTTTGGCTCACGGTTGTGAGCTGCTTCCATGAGCCATCCTGGGAGCTGCATCCTTAACACACAGCACATAATTCCTCCTGCATCTTCAGCCACCCTGCAAATAATCCATTGTACTGTGGGATAATGGGGCGAGGGGGTAGCCTGGCCAAATCTCCTTTTGGAGTGTAGCAAGATCTATCCATCCCCCCTACTCAAGTCATCCATCAGGTCAGTGGGAGAGTAAGGACGAGACCCAGGTCTCCTGAGTTCCCATCCACTGCTTTGCCCACTGGGCCATGCTGCCTCGCCAGAATAAAGTTTGGAAGTGTTGTCGTGGGGTGTTAAACAGCAGCTGAGCTCCACCCAACAACCAGCTGCATTTTAATAGCTGGTTTAATTAAGCAGTTCTTGTCACTGTTTGTTGGGATCCTGGGGGGCGAATGGGGCCTGTGCCAAGCATGCAGTGCTTTGCCTGATCCTCTTTGCGTGTCTGTTTTCCCTCCCTCTCCCCCTAGTTCCTGGCCTTTGACACGCAGCTGCTGATGGGGAACCGCCGGTACTCCCTGAGCCCGGAGGAATACATCTTCGGAGCCCTCAACATCTACCTGGACATCGTCTACATCTTCTCCTTCTTCCTCCAGCTCTTTGGCTCCAGCCGGGAGTAAGCGCAGTGAGAAAGCGGCTGTCCTCGCCCGGCGAAACAGAAAAATGTTTAAAAAGGGGGGTGAGGGGGAAATATAGCCAACCTTTCTGGTCCCTTTGCCAGCTCCATTCCATCTGCTGAGCAGCGCCCCCCAGTTCCTTCTGCAGCTTGTACATATGCGGTTAACCCTTTGTGACCCAGAAAGCTTCCTCCCACCCCCCTGAAATCAGACCAGAGCAGGGGTGGTAGTGCTGGCAGGGGCAGCAGTGCAGGCTCTCCCATGTGCAAAGGTTGCTAGGTTTCCCCATCCAGCTTCGGCACGTCGTTGCATGTAGGCACATGACGGGGTGTGCTCCTGAGAGGCAAAACCCGGCTGTGAAAGGGGAAAAGATGGGGGTGGGGAATTTGCTGGGGTCCTGAGCAGAGAACCAGCAGCTGAACAAAAGAAGGGCAGTAGGTTAGGGTTCCGGGATGGCCTAGATCCCTCCTCTCTCCCACATCCGTGCACGATCTGAGTCATGTGATTCCAGTCGGGACGCAGCCCAGAAGCAAACGGCGCCTCTTGGGAGTCCCGCTACCAGTCATCCCCCTGGTGTGAGAAGAGTGGCTCTCCATCAGGGGCAGCCCCCTAAGAGAAGACATCCCCAGTACCCCCCAGGCCTTCCTGTGTCCCCTTTCTACCAGACCACCAACCTGGGAACCCCCTTTCCTCCCATAATGCCTCCCAGGCCAGGCTGAGTACTGATGTGGGACTCACCTACCCAGTCAACTGCCTCAGGGGATGAGTAGATTGGAGCTGTCTAAGGTACGGGCCCCAGGCGGGATTGCAAACAGGTGTCAAGGGATCATGATACCCAGCCTGCCCTTTCCATGTTGCTAAATGGGGTGCGAAGGTAGGTCCCGGCTAGATCCTGGCTAGATGGGAGCCAGATCCTGGGATCCCAGGCTAGAAAAGGTGCAAAATTACCAGCCTAGGCAAAGCCAGGATCCCTGTGTCCTTGGTGAGATTGGACGAAGACCCTAGGGACTCCTTCGTGTCCTACAATCATGGCTTCGGACTCTAGATGCTCCATCGTGCAGTGCATCCGAGGTCATGACCATCATGAATGCTGTAGTATTGCTTGGTGGGCACGCCCAGCTTGGAAGGGCCGAGAGGGGTCTGTGCCACGCCCTGGCGGTACCACACGGATGCCCCCATGCGTGCCCCCGAGGCTGCAGATTGGAGAGCAGGTGCTGGAGACATCGTCTTACCGACCACTGGAGAGCGTCGCGTCCACCAGCAGAGTTGGGTGGCATTAATGCTCTTGAACAAGCTTCCCTGACCCGTCCCCCCGTCCCCCGCCCCCGTCTTCCATCGCAGCCGCCCCACTGCTTCCTCCCGTTGCAGCGGAGTGGAGGAGCAGCAGAAGGCTCCTCTTCCCGAGGCGACTTTTGAGATGCTGAGCTTGTAAACACGGACGTCACGTGAGTCCCGAGTCACCCAAGAATGAGGTGCCAGCTGCAGGCTCCCTAAAGCTGGATCTCAATGCAACTGCCAGGCCTGCTACGTGGGAGCAGGCACGAAGCACGACGAGCCAGGTGTTTCCCGCACTCCCCTTTGCCGGCGAGCAGATGTTTCGTCACCTCTCCACAGAAGGCCCCCAGTGCTCAAGGAACAATAGCTGACCTGCGGCCTGCTGCCAAGGAGGCAGAATCTGATCAGATCAGCAGGGACAGAACCCAACCGAGGAGGAGGTTGGACCAAATACCGACATCCCCGTTTAAAAAAGTCCATTCTACCAGCGTGAATAACGCGGCGGAGGAGCTGATCTAGGGTTATCCTGCCCCACTGTTGCACCTTCGGGGGAACCCAATGCGGGTTTGAAGAAGGAAACCGAGGGCGACACCCAGGAGGACCCCCCCCCAATACCCACCTCATTTAATGAGGGCTACGCAGGTGGCATTCCGAGAAACCACTTGGAATAGAGTGCCAGGGCTTAGCACCCGTGGGCCAGGTTGTAGGAACCTGAGGACAAAAAGAGTTGTCCTGCTGACTTAGCCTGGCAGCCAGATCAGGTGGATCCTATTAGCACCAACCCAGGGCATAAAAGGGATTTTCGAGTGTCTCCCTGCGACGGAGAAAGCACTAGGGTGAAGGGTGGAGTTGTCTCAGAAACAGCAAAACTCCGGGGCAAGCTACTTAACACTAGAGGGGCCCTAGGAAAAAGGGTAAGTTTGGACTCGACCCTGGGGGTGTGAGGAGAAAAGGGGGAATGCCCACGCTGCTGACACCGAGTGGCACCCTGAGAAATGCCCGCTGTCCGGATGGATCGCCGAGGACGACCCAAGAACTGCCCAGCTGGGGCTGTCTCTCACAGAACTGTCCTGAGCTCATGCTTTGAAATGCCAGGGAGTGAAAACAGCCATTTTGCTATTCAACTATTCACACCCTCGTTTTCAGCTCCCCTGCCCCTCCAAGCCGGGCTGCCTTTGGATGCCTCGGAGGGCACCACTATCTGTCCATCTTCGCCCTCTTAATATCCCCCATTTGGAAATCAACAGGCTAATTCCCTGTAGGGCCCCAGGCTGAGATCAGATAAAGAGGCATTTAACTCTGATTTAAAAGGCGATCCTTCCCCCTGATAGGGCCCTTTATCTGAAATCTCCCTGGGAAGACCAGGGCATGTGCGTCAGCAGGCTGCTTCTAGCCATTACAACCTGCCGGAGGGAGAACCCGTGCCAAGCTCTCCATACTGTACATTCCTTCTCCGCTGCTCTCCGGCTTCCCAGGCGCGCACACGCCTTCCCCGGCCCCACGCTGAGCAAAGCAGAGGAAAGTTACCAGGCACAGGGTTGTAGGAAGTAAATTTCCTGCCCCGTTCCTGTGGCTCTGCGGATCCCTGTGTTCAGAGATAATCCTGTTCTTTCCGTTTCGGTTCCTCATTGCCTGACCCAACGACGTCACTTTGGTATGTGTTCGGGACACAGCGTGGGCACTCAGATACCAGGAGGATGGGCGTCTGCGAAAGGCCCTGTTGAGGGGGACTTAGAGATGCTGCAAAGTGCAGCCCCTCTGAACTTGCCAGCGACAGTGGGGGAGAGTTGATGGTGTCGTTCCGGATTTACCCCAGTGGGGACAGAGAATGGGATTTGGCCCCTCTGGGTTGTATGCCGAGGTGTCTAGACAATACTTAGCCCTGCCTTGAGTGCAGGGGACTGGACTAGATGACCTCTATGATTCCATGTCAGTTGGAGGTGTGGTTGCAGCCCGGGTAGGCAGACCTCTGGTGGCTTAGCTAGCGGGATTAAGCCATGGCAGTGTGGACCCCAGCGTGGGCTAGCAGTGTGAGGACGCATCCTGGGTTCCAGGTGGGCTTGAACAGCCTGTACTGCTGGGTCATTGTTGCTGTTTTTAACTGGTGCTAGGTAGTTGAGGGCCGGCCTACTTGCCACCATTATACTATAGACTCAGGCTGGGTCAGGATCTCGAGAGATCTGCCGGCAGAAAGCGGCAGCCGTTGACTCGAGTTATACGTCTTGGTAGTAATAATGAGCAGTTACCATCTTCAGAGCTTTTTACAAACATATAGGCCAAAATCCTCAGCCGTGGCCAGTGAGTTTTATGATGGTGATGTGTGTTGCAGTAGTCCCTGGAGCCCTGCTCACAGATCAGTACCCCATTCCTAATGGAAGGTTAAGATGCTAAGAGTCTGATTCCCTTTGCGTTCTGGGGAGATCAAAACAGAAGACGAGACCAAGTGTTGGCAGCAGAAGCTTCCCAAGCCGGGACCCAGCTCACCATGGCCCTGCATCATGAGTCTTCATTTACACCAGTGCAAAGTGGGCACGAAACGCAGGTATCAATGGTGACGCATGGTGCGGGTTTAGCAGAGAAGCTGGCCTGACAGCTACCAGGTGAAAGGAGATAGCTGGGTTCATACTAGTCCCAGCACAATTTGCTTCCCAACTTATTTGCCCTGCCTGTCTCCTTGAGAATGAGTTCTTACAAAAGACCACAGCTTAATTTATTGATGAAATTCCTGTGGCCTCCAAAGGAAGCTGTTATATATCGTAGCAAATCCATGATTACATTGGCTCTTCCTAGATATTGCTGCACTGCCCGCAGTGGCCATGTAAAACTTCACGGTGACAGCAGGGATAGAACATGGATCTTTCTAGTCCACAAGCCCTTTTGGGCTGAAGGAGAATCTCCATTAGCTGCTGGCAGCATAGAACCTATGACACGCAGTTGAATCCTGTTTCCGTCTCGTACAGTGCATTTATATTAGCAGGGTCAGTGCAATATCTTGCACAGGATACTGCAACCCTTAAAATAATACAGAGAGGAGGGTGGAGGAAGGGGAATAAGTGCCCTGACCAAGAAAATAATTGAGCACTTGGAAACGGGGGACAGATGGTTTGAGGGATACGATTGCAGGGGAGAAATTGTCCAGATAGTCCCCTCACCCATTCCCTAGTGAAACCCTCTCTTCAAGGATCTTTGCATAAACTGAATACACGATTTCCCTTATTACCTACCCCCAGACAGCAACTGCAAAGAAGGGCAAATGCTTCTTTCTGCACCCACACCAGGGCTGATTTTTGAGGCATTAGCAGCCTCCTGAGTTGTAGCCTTCTAGCCCGAGAAGGACCCGGATCTGGATATTCATATACTTTAGGGAAAAGTCCAGATCCAGGTCCAAACTTTGCAGCTGCCTCCTGTCTCTATGATGGGTTGAATCACAACCCTGAATCCAAACGCCTCCTGGATTTTGGGAGACATTTGGATCTCGCTCAGGGTCCAAACTTTGCCCCCTCTCTCTACAATTGGCTTGACCCAGAGGCCAGGTATACTTTCGGAGAAGTCCAGATCTGGATCTCACCTTGGCCACTTGGCCCTAATTCTTCTGCAGTGGGGAGTGATTCACCTTTCACTACCAAGGCCTGAGTAGCTGCTACTGCTTCAGATCCCCCTGTTTTCCAATGGAAAACACCTGCACGGCACCTGCTAGTCTCTCACCAGGGGGAGGCAATTAAAACAAACTAGCTTGCTGCCCCTTTGTGTTTCTTGGTGGAATTGCAGGGGCTCCCCTTGCATGTCCCATCTGTTCCGGTTGCTGCTGTTAAGCCTCCTCTGTGGGTTGCAGCCCATCCAGCTCTCCAAGCAAGGGCCCAATCCTGTTCCCCGTTGAAGCCAGCAGCAAAAGTCCCTGGTGCTCTGATTTAACGGGGATGAGGAACGCATAAGCACCGAGAGAGACGAAGTCTCCATTGGTTTCAGTGACGCAGGATGGGGCCCTAAGGGAGACCCATCAGAGGGCAAGGGCTGGGTTTTCCCTAGGTGGGCATGGGTGATGCGGGATTGTTTGTCTCCATCCGTACACTCCCCTTGCTCTGTACTTGTTCTCTATCTGCGAAGTCCCAGCTCCACCTGTGATCGGTGTGCTCCTCCCTCCTTCCATTCCTTTGGTTTCGTTGTAAATAAAATTTTGTATTTTCTCTGGACATTGCTAATAAATTGTTGCAAAACTGGGAGGATCCTTGTTTTTCTTTTTGAGGAGGCTGTGGTGGAGGTAGAACGATGTATAGCAGGCTTTGTAGATTAGATTTCTTTTTAAGGCCAGAAAGAACCTTTGGATCAGAGATTCTAAGGCCATATGGGACCACTGTGATCAGCTAGTCTGACCTCCTGTATAAAACAGGCCAGATGACTTCACCTACTTACTCCGGGACTGAGCTGAGTAACTTGTGCTTCACTAAAGTGTCTCTTCCCAGAAAGGCATCCAGGCTTGATTCGAAAACATCAAGAGATGGAGACTCCACCACGGCTGTTGGTGGCTTTTGCCTAGTAATCACCCTCAGTGTTAAAACAAAGCGGGCCTTATTTCTCATTGGAATTTGTCTGGCTTTAATTTCCAGCCATTGGTTCCTGTCCTGTCTTTCTCTGCTAGAGTAAAAGCTCTTTAGCGGCAATTATTTTCTCCCCCTGAAGCATAGGCACTGGTTTCCTCCAGGCATGGGGGATCTTCAACCCCCCGCTCAACCCCTATGTCCCACCCCTTTCCCCAAGCCCCCATCCTCCCTGCCTCTTCCAGCCCTGCTTCCACCCCTTCTCACCCAGTTCTGCCCCCTCCCCACCACCAGCGTGCCCCATCCCTACTCCTCCCCCTCCCCCCCAGAGCCACCTGCACGCCAATCACACCCTAACACACACTTCCAATGGAAATGGGATGTGGAATAATGAACCACAACTTGCAGGAGGCTTTGTCGGCTTTTCCCGCTGCTGACCCACAAATGTCAGGAGCTGTAACTATGAGCTATATAACTTAGCACTGCATGGGTTCTGGTTATTACAATGCTCTAAACTGCTGTGGCCACAGAAATATTAGGTTTTAATATATCATTATATATTTGTAGGAATTCCTAGAAAAGCAAATGACCTGGGTCACTGCTATGTAAACATCATTCTACCCATTACCATTTATCTAGGAGGGATTGTTAGGAACTCTCTGCGGTGAATCATGTTCTAATCCTCAACAGAATAAATTGTGGATGACTCAGGCTGCTTTCAACACTTGGCCTCTGGATTAATTAGTTCGGTTTCACTCTTGTTGTGCAACCATTTCGTATAACAGCAGGTAATTCTCAGAGAGGGAGGGTGGGTGACTTGGCTCATGGGAGCTGCCGTCTGGGATCAAAGCACTGGTAGGATCCTATGTCTGACAGTAGCCAGCAGCAGTTGCTTCAGAGGAAGTTGCAAAGAATGCGAATCTAGAGGGGTGGATTCTTCCTAACCCCCTTAGTTAGAGGTTGGTTTATACCCTGAAGCATGAGGGCTTAATCACCCATGTGATGAGGTGTACTACCCCTCAAAGGTACAGTCGGGAGCTGATAGGCCAGACAGCTGCACCACTGTCAAGGAGCCCTTCGCTCTGCCCTGGGGACTCAGCTATATAAAGAGGAAGGGAGGAGGGACCAGGAGCCATGCTGGCTGCTATAGGGTGCAACCCTCCCCTACCCCCCGTTATTAGCCTGACCTGGGCCCTCGTGACTTTGTTCAGAGTAGAAGTTTGGTTGCTCTGACACAAGACCCTGCGGTAAAAGGGCTGAACGTACACTGATTCGATAGCACCGTTCACCAAGGCCATTTAGGCCTGCAAATCTCTGTCCACAATGGATCCAGCGATTCTCCTCTTCCTGGTTCTAAATGATGAAATACCACCGTATCCCTTGAAAACGTGGGCCATAAACAAAACAGCTGGTGATGTGGCATGCCATGGAGCTCTAATTGGCACTAGGTTGAGGCCAGTTGACCGGCCTGACACGCTTGCAATCCCACGCTCACCACAATGGAAAAATGATCTCTCCCACACAGCATCACGTATACAGTGCGTGACTTGAAGATGCTTCCTGGTTAGGAGGTGATAACCATCCCCATGGCAAATAAAGTGGGAGGCCATAAGCTCCAGTGTTGACAGGAAATAAGCTCCAAGGTTCACTCCAAGCTCTGATGCTACCTTGCTAATTAATAATGAAGCCACTAATGAGTAATTAAAACTATTTACCCAGCCTTCTCCTGGCTCTGGAGCAAGATTTAACCACACCCAGTGAATACATTCTCTTTACTCATATATTTGAAAAAGAATCATAACCATGGAATTTAGAGAAGGAAAACTCCTAGCAGGCCGTTTCCTTCTGCCACTGCATGACACTGAGTTCTGCACATGTGGGTCCGTCACAGGATCGGGGCCCAATTGCTTCCTTCCTTTTGATTTCCTAGTTCACTCTGGTCTATCCTTTTTAGGCCTTGTAAGCAGCTGCCCATCGGTAGACTGCAGCAGTTGCACGGACCCCTACTCACATCAGTGGAGCTGTACATGGGTGCAGTGATTCAGCTGCACAGAGCAGGTTGCAAGATCTGGGGCTTTAGTCTTTAAGCTCTTCAAGACAGGGACTGTCTTTATCTTTGGGATTGCATAGCAATAAGCCCATTGTCAGTGCCAAAGAAATAGTAGCTAAATAGAAATCAGTCAAGTGACCGCAGAAGTGACAAAGAGTCCTGTGGCACCTTAAAGACTAACTAAAGTTTTAGAGCATAAGCTTTCGTGGGCTAGTACCCACTTCGTCAGATGCATGCAGTGGCCACTGCATACATCCGACCAAGTGGGTACTAGCCCACGAAAGCTTATGCTCTAAAACTTTAGTTAGTCTTTAAGGTGCCACAGGATTCTTTGTCACTTCTGCAATTCCAGACTAACACGGCTACGCCTCTGATTCTAGTCAAGGGACCGATACAGAATCTCACAGGAAAGGCAAAATCTTCCAGCATGCAATATGGCTAGGCTAAAATTTTCAAACTTGAGTGACCAAAGATAGGCCTCTAAAATTTGTAGGTAGGCAATTCAGTGTGCTGATATTTTTAAGGTGTTCATTTATTTAGGCGCCTAAACATGGATGTATGTGCTTCATTTTGGACCCCCAACCTTGCAAAGCATTGGTTTCAATGCTTTTACTGACAACCACTGTATATAATACTTTGCTGACAGACAGCTCTATTAGCACTTTTATTTTTAACTTTCAGCACCACCATGCGGGCATGTTTATACACTCTCGTTTGTGGGTCATGACCCTGAATGCCAAAGCATAATGATTCATCTAAGGATAATTTCAAACACCATTTACACTAGTAGCTGCTTAATTGTTTTTTATCTGAACCTGTACAGCTTGGGAGTGAGAATTTTACTGGGGTAGGGAGAGAGGAAGTGGACTGGGGAGACAGGAGGGGGTTTTAGGCCACAATGTTCTCTACCACTGTAAAATGTACAGGGTGTCATTTCCTCCTAATCCCAACTTCCATCACTCCACCTGTTTTGCTCTTCTTATTGCCACCTCTACCCATTTCCCTGGACCTCACTGTCTACTTAAGCAGTGTGTAGGGTAGTCCAGTGATTAAGGGGACTGCTGCCTGGCCTCTAGCTGATGGACGGTGGATTCTAACACTGACTTGCTATGACAGGCCACTCACCTGCTCCACACCTGAGGTCTTCTAAACATGGCATCAGTAATGCCATGTGTGAGCAATCTTATTCTGGAGCACGAAATTCTTCAGGCATAGCTATTATACTTTAAATTCATAGTTAGTACCCATTATGCCTCAGGCATTTAGGGCAGCGACAAAGCTCCTCCACTCCTGTTTGTTTCTGGCATGTCTTTCAATGGTTCCCCAGCTGCGCCCTGGGTTTTTCAGCTCAGTTTCCACAGCTCTTCGCCATGTTGTTTTCGGGCAGCCTCATTTTCGCTTGCCTTCAGGTGTCCATCTTGTTGTTATTCTGGCAATGGAATCCGTTTCTGTCCAATGCACATGGTCAATCCATCTCCAACGCCTCCTGGTGATGATGGTGCTCATATCTGCTTGGCTGCACTGTGTGAGTAGGTCTCGGTTTGAGGTTGTTCTGGGCCAAAAGATACGGAGGCTTTTTTCTGAGGCAGGTTGTATGGAATGAAGACAGTTTGGACATGTCATGTTTTGTCATGCCCCAGCATTCTGTACTGTAAAGTAGTGTTGAAAGTACACACCTCTGATAAATCTTGAGTTTGGTTTTGGTGCTGTATTTTGATTATTTCCAGACTATATTTAAGCTCCGGACTGTGTTCCTGACTCTATTGATTCTGTTCATACCCTATCTTAATTTTAAATTTAAATTAACTTTCAGGTGTAGACAAACTCTTACTTTCCCTTCCCTTTGTCTGTCTGGTCTATTTAGAATATAAACTAGTTGGAGGTGGGACTGTCTCTTATTATGGGTTTGTCTACACAGAAAGCTAATCCAGAATAGGATAGTGTTTGAATTTAAAGTAGGTTATTCCTTGTTAACTCAGTGTGGACATTCTTATTCTGGAATAAGAGTGCCTTGCTCCAAGTTAGTTTAATCCAAGTGGAATAAACTAATTTACAGTAAGGAATTTTTATTCTGGGAATAAGAATGGAGTAACCACTCAGCAACATTAGTCCGGAATAAGACCAGGTGTAAATAAGGCCTCGGAGTGCTTCACACAATGAGACTCTGCTCTCTAGGGTGAGCAGCTATCCTGATTTTTTTATAGGGACAGTCCTGATATTTGGGGCTTTGTCATCTATAGGCACCTATTACACACATTCCCCCCTGCCCCCCGTTCTGATTCTTTCACACTTGCTATCTGGTTATTCTACTGCTCTCCTATGGGTTTTGTAGGTCCTACAGTAACAGAAACAATAATAACCCATGGCAGGGCTGGCAGGAAGTCCTATAAAAAGACTTAGAGTCCAAAACCTGGGCATCATAAGGCCTATATGTTTCATTTCAGCGGCACAACTCGCAAGGATGTGCATTGTGGGGAACCCAATTGCTGCTGCACAGGGCTCTGCGGCGCCTTCCTCCTTCACACCTCCCCCCTCTCAGCTTCCCGGCCCCAGCGGCGCAGCTCGCGCACGCGCAGCTCCGTCACACGGAACCTTTCTGCTATCGGCCAGAAAAGCGTAGGCGTTTGGTGGCTCGCCGGACGGCTGAGCCGAAGGACCGGACAAGATGGCGGCCCCCACGAGTGAAGGGGCCGAGGGGAGGCCTAGCGGCTCCGAGCCCGGGGCAGCCCCCTACGGGAACTTCCCCAATTACTCCCGCTTCCACCCGCCCGAGAGCCGCGTCCGCCTCCTGCCGCCGGCGCTGCTGGGGCGGCTCTTCCCCGCGGGACCCTTCCCACTGCTGGGACTGGATGTCGGCTGCAACTCGGGGGTAAGAGGCCGTCCCGGGGGCGGGGGGCGCTGGTCAGGCCCCCGAGTGGGAGGGGAAGGAGTCACTGGGGTGACAGTGACATGGGATGGGGGGAGACGTGAGGAAGGGGGGCCGGGATGGACTGGGGGTGGGCAGTGGACTTGGGGGAGGGGAGACCGTGGAAAGCGTGTGGGGGGGCAGTGGACTGGGGGTAGCATGGTGGGCAGTGCTCAAAGGGCAGCATGAGTGAGGGGAGACCTGGGGGTAACGTGGGAGGAGCAGTGGATGGGTGTAGCATGGTGAAGGTTGCCAACCCTCCCCGATTGGCCAGGAATCTGTCAGAATTGGCCTTGATCTCCCGGTTGCGGCTGAAACTAACCTGGAAAATTTTAATAGGTCAAAGTCTGGTCGGCAGTGCTAAGGCAGGTGACCTACCTGCATGGCACTGCTTGACTCCTGGATGCGGCTGGCATGTCCGGCTCCTAGGTGCAGGGGCGGCCAGGGATTCTCTGCGTAGTGCCCCCACGCGCCGAATCTGCAGCTTCCATTGGCCGGGAGCCACCAGAATCTAGTTTTGCAAATCTAGTTTTTTCTTTCTTTTGCCCTACTGCCTGAAAGTTAAAGCAACATGTTTTGGGATTAAATGAAATGACCGCTCTAGTCCTGACCACTTGTGGTTATTTTAAAATCTTGTGGTAATTTTCATAAGGTTGGTTTTTGGGCAGAATTTAAAGGCTCCTACCTGTGTTCTATTTCTCTAAATTCCTCCTGTATTTTACCTGGAGTATTCTTTGATATGTATTTGCCCTGAACTGTTTGTAGATGTGGTGCATTCTACTCCAGAAATGGCTGTGTTTCTTTAGTGCAGGGGCCGGCAACTTTTCAAAAGTAGTGTGCCAAGTCTTAGTTTATTCACTCTAATTTAAGGTTTTGCATGCCAATAATACATTTTAACATTTTTAGAAGGTCTCTTTCTATAAGTCTATAATACATACAACAATAGTTTAGTTATATAAAGTACATAAAGTTTTTAAAATGTTTAAGAAGCTTCATTTAAAATTAAATTAAAATGCAGAATTCCCCAGACCAGCGGCCAGGATCCGGGCAGTGAAATTGCCACTGAAAATCAGCTCATGTGCTGCCTTTGGCACACATGCCATAGATTGCCTACCTCTGCTTTAGTGCATAGAGAAATGATCCAGTGTATAAATTGGACATGGCTTTAAAAATGGCTTTTGTGGATATAGAGGAGTTTATTAGGCTGAGAACTATATTAAAAAAATGCATTTGAGTAAAAGTATTACTTTGCATTCTGCTTTGCATGCATTTATGTTTATCATTTGTTATGGCTGTTCTTAATCCTCTTGCATTATCTAAGTCTTAGTTACGTGCATGATTCTAGACCTCATTTAGGTTGAGCTTTCAAGAGATCAACTAAACATCTGGTCATAAAGCCACAGTGTATGAAACAGGAGTTCTCAACCTTTTTCTTTCTGAGACCCCCTAACATGCTATAAAAATTCCATGGCCCATCTGTGCTGCCACAACTGTTTTTTTTTTTTTTTTTTTTTTTTTTTGGCATATAAAAGCCAGGGCCAGCATTGGTGGTTAGCAAGCAGGGCAATTACCTTGGGTCCCATGCCACAGGGGGCCCTGTAAAGCTAAGTTGCTCAGGCTTCAGCTTCAGTCCCGAGTGGCAGGGCTCAGACCTGCAGGCTTCAGTGCCGCATGGCTTTGGCTGCCCTGGGCCCCAGCGAGTTGAACACCAGCCCTGCATGGTGGACCACCTTAAACCTGCTCGTGGGGCGGTTGAGAAGCGCTGGTCTAAAATACAGAAGCCCACAAGGAAATGTTTGACCACTAGAGGGCACCGTATCCCTACATAACCTAATACTCTTTTTACTTGAATACTAGAGAGATACACAGCTGTTTATCCTTGGTATCATGTCATTCAGGAATTTCACCAGCAACTTTGATGGTTGGAGACATGTTTTCGTATTCAATGGAACCACCTAAAAAGGGAAATGGAAGGGAAAGCCCTATCTCGTGGCTTTATAAATATTTTTCCATAAGTTGTTAGGAGGAAGAAGTGCATTATTATCAATACGGCCTTCTAAATCTCTATTCTGGTTATTAGAGTCCTCTGAGGTTTATCTAGAGAGCCAAATATAGCATCCACCTCTCCAAAGGAAGGGGGTATTCAGCACTATGTATATTGATAGAACTAATATTTCCCATAGTAGTTAGGGCAGGATCCTGGGTGTCAAGGGACCTGGTGTCTATTCCTGGCTTTGACGCTGACTTGAGGCATGATTGAAAACCTAGTAGAGTCAATAGAAACACTCCCATTGCATTAAATAGGCATTGGATTAGGTCCTTGCTGCGGGATCCTGATTAAATCGTGTTAATGCCGCTAAAATGGGGATAACACATAAGGTGGTTGCGAGGCTTGGATAATGAATGTCTTTGAAAGCCCTTAGAGATCTTCAAATGGAAGGTGCAGTGCCTTTTTTTTTGTCCTGGTTCCAGAAAGGATGAATCCATCAATGGTTGCCCTGCTCTGCTGGACTTCAAAACCCCAAGAAAAATCTGAGACCTGATCCTTATATCTCTGAGTCCGTATACCTTGGTGAGATGTTACTGAGCAGGGCATGCTGAATGAATCCATGCTGTTTTTCCTTCTGCAGGAGCTCAGTGTTGCTTTGTACAGACACCTCCTTGGTCTTCAGGAGAACGAGGCCAGCCCTGATCAGCCTGTTGTTGGAAAGATCCTGAACCTCCTGTGCTGCGACATTGATGCAGCACTGATCGAGAGAGCCGAGCAATGCAGTCCCTTTCCTGGCTCCATCTCTTACGCTACTCTGGATGTCATGGATGCTGGCGCCCGAGAGTTGTTCTTGAGCTCCTATCTGAGCAGGTTCAGCCGTTCCACCTTTGACATTGGCTTTTGCATGTCGGTGACCATGTGGATCCACCTGAACCATGGGGATGATGGCCTGATGGAGTTCTTATCCTACCTTTCATCTCTGTGCAGGTACCTGCTTATTGAACCCCAGCCATGGAAGTGTTATAGAGCAGCCGCCCGGCGTCTCCGGAAGCTGGGTAGGAATGATTTTGACCACTTCCGCTCTCTTGCCATCAACGGAGATATGGCGGAGAGGATAACCCAAATCTTAACCGAGGATGGTGCTGTGGAACTGGTGTGCTGCTTTGGTAGCACAAGCTGGGACAGGAGTCTCTTGCTTTTTAAATCAAACAGATTGACTCAAAAGCAACTCTGAGAATGGGCAGCCCTGTGCCTAGTGAAATCATCATCCTACACCCATACAAAGGGGATAGAGAACTGGGAGCCAGGAGCTTTTGAATCCGCATCTCAGATCTTGCACTGATTCCCCTTGCCCCTCTCTGCCTCAGTTTCTCCATCTGCAGAATGAGGATGAAAATCGTGACCATTTCTTGGGGTGTTCTGGTAAAGTGCTTTTGAAGATAAAAAGGGCCATACAAGTTTTGTACGTACATAGGTTATTTCAATGGAAGGACAGTGCATTTACCTTTTCCCAGGGATTTTAAGAAAGGGGAACAAAAATATACTTCCATTTATCACATGAGAATCCGATTCTTGCCTCATGTAATATTTTCTATAGTTCTGTTGTATGCCTGAGCTTTCTAGCTGTTTGTAAATATCTGGTGGACTGTTCCAAAGGGGCGTGCATTTGGCTAGTGTTCAGAGCTGCCTGAACAGTCTCAAGGCATCTTTGCTGCCATTTGTCTCATAAGCAAATTTCAACAGTCTGCCAAAGTGTGTGGACTTTGATCGTCGCATGGAATGAAGTTTTTGTGGGACGTGTATCCATATAATTCTGTAAAAAAGTGAGAGCTCTTTGATAAATAACCTTGAAATAAACTTTTTAAAAATATTTTAAGCAAATATGCATTTTATTTTTTCTTGTCAGACTTTCCACTCAAACAATGAGTCTATCCAATTACATTTCAGGAATCCAGAGTTCTGCTTATTGAGTTTATAGTACAATTCCGTAATAAAAGCAATGCCTTTGCATGTATATTAGTCATAGGAAGATAATACTTCATGAAATCAAGGGACTTGGTTGAAATATTAAATTAATAGGAAAAAACTATATTTTCAGGTAGGGCAGCTGTAATCAAATTTAAAATAGCCTTAAAATGTGGGAAATACACAGTTAAGTAATTGTCAAATATTTGTTTTATAGCAAGAAATATTTCAATTCTTTTCAGCAATTCTATGTTTCATTTTTTCTCATTACACTTTCTTTAACGATATGATTTTCAACATATTTCCAATCTTAGAATAACAATAAGTAGATCTATGTATAATAAAGATGGTAAACATTTCTAGTACTTTTGATAATCAGTAAGATTTACTCGTATTCTGAACAACTGATTAAAAGTACCTTGTGGTTTAATTATAATTTGCACACTTCTTCAAAGGCTTTAGGTAGGTGGAAGTTGTAAGGTACTCCAGTTACATGTTCCACTGTTTTGTTACAGTATAGTTGGAGTTAAACCTGGATATGTATTGTATTGTGTCGCTAAAGGAAATATACTGATATAAACAATGAAAGGGAAAATTGACTGCAGTGACACGATCTTCCACTAGGAGACATTCTCATCTAACCTTTCGTGTAGTTGGGCAGAATGCCACAGATTACATATCTATATGACACTGACTTTTTTTTCCTTATTAGAGCTTTCTAAGTGACAGTCTAATTGTGTGTAGTGCTTGAGGAAACAATTAAGAAACCGATAATGAGCTTAAATTTTAAATCATACCCTATGACAGCCATGCACAGCCAGCCAGAGTGTTCTAAAGGCAAAGGGTGAGCAAAACTAGCTGTGGGAATCTCTGAATAATTATTGGCAAACAAAGGTATATTTCCTTTTCATGACATGGAAGGGCAGGGATCACAAAAAGTCCTCATGGCTGATGTTCAAAGGCATCAATTAATTGCTGTCCATCATCATAGTTTTAGTTAAGTTGTCCCTTCCAGAAATACAAATCTGTTCAGAGAAGAAGTAAAGTAATAGTAATGGACTGTTCTAAAACCTCCTTTCACTGTGATTATGGTTTTGCTCCCCCCACTAAAATGCAGCAAGCCATGAGGTTGAACCTATGAGGTGCAGTGCACAACTCCAGAGCACAGGTTAGGCTCGAGTGAAGATCACTGTATCCAAACAAAACTCCGAGAAACGGGGCGGTGTTACGTAGTTACCCAGGCTGGGCCACAGCCAGTACCTAAAGCTAGCAATCAAAATGGCTGTTACCTTAAGTTCCATGTGATTTTTAATGGACAGCGGGCCGCCACATCTCATTTGGTGAACAGCGTTTCCGGTTTACTGCACCTCTCCTAGCATCAAGCTGAGGCCTTGTTCCATGGCCGACTAGGAGGGAAGAATAAAACCATGACTGAATTCTATGATATGATCTGTAGTCTGAATCACCCGCTTCCTGAAGTAACAACTGAGGCTTTTGCGGGGAAGGCTCCAGTCTGCATAGAATCTGATCCAGTCCTGAGACCATCTATGTAATTTGGACCTTTTTGTATTCTGCTTAAGTGATTAGAGCCTCCTACAGAAATCCATGATTCATTCTGATGTCATAGAGTTAAAGGGCCCACTAGATCATCTAATTTGACCTTCTGTGTGTCACAGGCCATGAACGCCCTCTGGCGCTAGCACGCTAAACCCAACAATTGAAATGAGATGAAAATATTACAGCCCGCAGGAGACTGGATTAGATCATTATATGCCACAGACAGAGAATAGGAGGGACCAGGGTGCACCAATGCTTGAGTTCCCTGCAATGGCAGGGTGCCACAGGACTCTTTGTCACTTCTGCAATTCCAGACTAACACGGCTACCCCTCTGATTCCAGGGAATTGATTATATGAGATATACCCAGATAATCCTGGAAACTGACCCACACGCTGCAGAGGAAGGTGAAATCCCACAGGGATCACTGCCAATCTGAGGTGGGGGGAAATTCCTTCCCATAGCCAGGCATGGCAATCAGTTAGACCCTGTGCAGGAGAGCAAGAACCAGCTAGCCAAGCAGCTAAGAGAGAATGCTCATGCCACCTCCGAGCCTTGACTCACCCTGCCCAGTATCCAACCATGGCCATCTTCAATGCTTCTGAGGAAGATGATTTAAAAAGCTCTCCCAGAATACAGTGTGTGTGTGTGTGTATAGGGAGGGGAGTTGGGAAATATCCCTCCCTGACTCCTGCTAGTATCTATCTGAAACCCTGAAGCATGAGCTTTAGGAATACAAGACATAAACCAGAAGTTGCCCTGCCCTCCACCGTCACAAGCTACCCCATCATACAATTGCAATCATAAATTGGTGGCTGCTGTATAAAAGCGACAGTTTCTTTTCTGTGTGACTAGCAGGAAAATCTTTTAATCCCAGTAACTGGTCAGTAGTGGTATGGATTTTCAGTCTCTGAAGAGTTAACTTCCTCTACCTCTTGTCCTATGGGGAAGTGAGCTGGCCGGAGTGGGTGGATTGTGAGCCCTAGAGGGGTATTCTAGGTAGCTAGATGCTCCAGGCTTTTAGCATGCAGAAGACCAGTTTCCACATCTTATTATTATTAATCGTCTTGCAACAGATTTTAAAACTTCGACAGTGTTAACTATTGATGGGGGGAAACGAATCTGCCACCCATTTCCCTAAAGAGAACCCACCCCTCAGTCTCTCCACCTTAGGTTTTTCCCTAGCGCCTATCACCTGGGTAATTAAGGGCACGTCTCTGCATACAGCGCTGCAGGGGCGTAGCCAGACTGGTGCAGCGCGTGTGGTGAGGACGCTCTATGCTAAGTGGCAGAAGTTATGTTGGCAGGAAAAGCTCTTGCACTCTGGGGGTGGGGATGGGGGATGTTCACACCCCTGAACGACATACATTTTGTTGACATGGTAGCATAGACATGGCCTCAGAGTCTGATCTACAGCCCCTTGCAATTGATGAAAAAGCTCCCACTGGCTTTAGTGGACGTGGATCAGGACCTCGCCACACACCACCTCAAAATCTCTCGGCAACTGAGCCAACCTTTTTATGTCTACTTATCTATTGCTGTGACCTAAATTGTCCAGGTGGTGGCGCTGATGCACCACACCATCCTGGCTCTTGGAAATCTTGTTTAGTTCAATATTTGCTGCTGCTGTTGCTTTTTCACCGAATGTCTCTCTCTCAACCTTTCAGATCAGGCAGATTTAAAGTTCACATTAAAACAGGGAGCTGGGGAGGGGGAGAGTCGGGGTGGAGAAGCAACTCCTCCTCTGCAGTGCAGCTCACCTGTTCTGCTTCTTGGTTACCACTGTGACCCCACGACCCCCACCACACCACCAGGGGATGATTTGTATTCTTGGCCCACTAAGAAATTTTTGAAGAGCAATGTGCCAAGATGGTGGCAGGAATTAGCCAAACTGTCCATCTGGGGCTGCTTGCCCTCCACCCTTCCGAAGAGACCCTTGACCCATGCTGTTTCCCATTTCCTCTGTGATTCCCCACCTGCTTTCATTCCCTGTGTGGATTACACAGTCCAAACAGCAGGTTTAGATGGATTCATAGGGCCCACACTGGTGTGAATCGGGAATAAGTCCTGCTGCAATCAATGGAATTAACTCTGGATTTATATCCGTGCGGCTGAGATCAGAAGCTGGTCCAGTACAGTGTGAACGTAGGGGTTGCTCAGAAAGGTTTGTCCACATACATATATACATATGCTTTATGCACAGAAACATGCACACACAAGAGCAGGACTGGGGCTCATAGCCTGGTCACAGCTGGAAATGAGGGAAATTTTTGAACCAAAACTTTTTCCGCGCCCCGCCCAATAGCAGATTTGCTGACGTATCCGTTTTGCCCAATTCTTCCTTTAAAAAACAGATATTGGAAACAGTCAAAACATTTGATTGGGGGTGGGGTTCAAAATGAGTTTTCATTTTGAAATTTCCTTTCATTTTATTTGTAAAAATTTGAAACCACTTAGTAAAAGTGACACAGTCCTGTAGAAACATGTCCACTGGGGGGAGAAAAAATTGTTGAGGAAAAAAACTGAAGAAAAGCCTTTCAGAACTTCCTTGGGGGGAGGGGGAGGGATTTTGAAATTCTTTGTTTTTGTTCAGAGTTGGCACAAAATTAATTTTTGAAATCTCGTGAACTGGAAATTATGGCTCCCACGCAGCTTTAGGGAAGTATTTAACTCCGGGGTCCAACAGCAAGAGAGGCCTAGTGCATCCTAACGGCCGTGTGTACAGAAAGCTCTGATGTATTTTTATAACAATACTTTACTGTATTCGCTTTCACTTTCCCACTGGGGATGCCAAAGTGCTTTAATTATATGGCTGTATTGAGAGAGTGAAGTGAAAGTAATAATAGCTTGCACTTACCTAGCACTTTTCCTCCCTTGATGTCAAAGCACTTTGCAAAGGTGGACCGGTATTGTTATTCCCCCATTTTATAGGTAGACCCACTGAGGCACAGAGTGGAGCCCAAAGTAGCAGGATTGTAACTGCAACTCAGGAGCACTAACAACTAGTATTCTGGTCTAACTACTAGGCCATGAGGTTGTGATCTCCACGAGGGTTGTGAGCAGATGTCAGTGGGTCACAATCACCCTTTTCCATATTACTAAGATGATTGCCATATTACTGGCTAGATGGGAGAGGGGGCCTTAGGTGTCCCAGTATGTACAGGGGGAGGTCAATAAAGGAAAAGGTTGAGAACTGCTGCTCTAGACCATGCCTTCTCTCCATACCCACCTCTTTGTAACAGAACAGCAGTAACAGTAATAGCTGCTAGTTTAGCGGCTCTCTGTAAGGGACCAAGATCCACTCATGATAATGACTCTAACCTCTCCCTCCCCTATGTGTCAAACTTGATCAGATATAGCTACTGTCCTGCCAAATCGGGCAAACAGAATGACTGTTGATGGGTCAGTGGCAAACTATGGGAGTGTCTTTGCCCGGATGGAGAGAGGAGTCTTGTGGCTGAAACAGAAAGATACCCAAGAATCTTCTGGCCTTGTGTCTAGAGCCAGTTGGAATTTGATTTTTGTAATGCAGAAAATGTTGATCTTTTGGTTGAAAAACTGGAAACCCAGACATTTTGGGCTAAAAACTGACCAAAAAATCAATTTGGGGGGGAGAGAATGAAAACTGACAATTTTGGGGTGAAAACTGCTGATTTTCCACCACAATTTTTCATTTTTCAGATTGAACAGTTTTACGTTTTTATTTCTATTGAGGGGGAAAAAAAAATGTTTTGACAGACAATTTCCGGCCAGCCCTCATGACGACCCTAGTTTCTCTCTTGAGCTGCAGTTCCCCTCCAAGCTCTCTCCTGCGGCCAGCCTTTCCAACCTCGGAAAGTACTTGGGATCCACTGCTTTCCTCCCCTTGGGGCCTGGTTTTTAGAGGT
Organism: Dermatemys mawii; assembly: GCA_007922305.1. Classification (NCBI taxonomy): domain Eukaryota; kingdom Metazoa; phylum Chordata; order Testudines; family Dermatemydidae; genus Dermatemys; species Dermatemys mawii. The sequence continues at coordinate 1,577,968 of ML677378.1, forward strand.
GACAATCTCCTGCTGCGTTGGCGTCAGCTGAGTGCTAGTGGAGGTCAAACCCCACACTGGCTGAGCCAAGCATCATCTCGGGAAATTGCCACTGCAGTCACCGCTCTGATGAACTGGACAGAGATTGGATAGGATAGAAGCTTTCCAAGGCTTTATGCATAGGAGAGGGAGGAATGTTCTAGAGGTTTGATCCCCAAATACAGTCAATTCCCTGCTCCAACATGGGCTTCCTGGGTGATCTTAGAAAAGTCACTCGGCCTTTCTGTGATGGGGATTCTGATCACTCCAGTGCCATGGGCGTTGGGTTGATTCCTCCTGAAGAAAGAAGGCCAAAGACCCTGGGGTCTAGGGTCTCTGATTGCCCTTTAATTAATGCCTGTGTGGATCGGTAGTAGCACCATTGAAGTAAGTGGAATTACCCAACATCAATGAGAACAGAATAAGGCTCTGGAAGCCCAGGTAGGGAACAAGGGTGGATTCAGGAGCGTGGATGATTAGGAGACAAATTCCCCACCCAGGCCTGGGGCAGGGGGAGATGTGTGGACAGCAACGTAGGGAAGGGGAAGGGTAGAAGGGGGTGGAAGGCCGGCTTTGTAGACTCAAGGGTTGGGAGCCAGGGCTGGTTTGGTTTGGACTAAGGACTTCTGTCCGCTGGAGAGTTAGAACTGAACTTGTCGAAGAGCAGAGGTGGGAGGGAAAGTGATTTTAATATGGTTGTTGATCCCACAGTGACAGCTACTCCCCCTCTCTCTTCATCCCAGTTTTCTCGATGAATAAAGCACTGGCAATGCAGAGTTAATTCAGCTCCCCCAGACAACCTGCCGTGGCTAGAGGTGTAATATTCAAGTTTGGGAATCTAAAATCAGCACTAACACCTCTGGTCCCCCGCCCCCCCCTCGCCCGGCAAGCAGCTTCCTGTAGCTGAAAGCTTGGTAGCTTGTTGCTACAAGCTCCCCATGGCAGAGGCTGTATAGGTGGGATTTCTCTCATCGCTCTGGGAACAAGTTCTTCTCATCGCCGGTGAATAGCAGAGGAGGTGCGGGAGCTGCTGACCCATGTGTCTCCTCCTGTCAGGAAGGGATGTGGAGCATGGGGACCCCTTTAGCAGCCACCCCCCCCCCCCACCCAAATCACCCAGATGTGCACTCAGAAATACACACATAGTTGGACCTCCCCCGCCCCCGTCACTGAGCCGATTGGGATTTTTCCAACAAAACATTTTTTTCCACTAGAAAATGGTGATTTGTTGACCCTGAAAGGTCTCACTGGAGCCTATTGGTTTTGACAAAGTTTTCATGGGGACAGTTTCTCTGGTCACGAATGGAGTTCTGGGGCAAAGCCGGAGCATGAGAGATCTCAGAACACCCAATGGTTTGGTAACTTTCACGTGGGAAAGCCAGGTTCTCGATCCCGTGTTTTGCCTGATGCAGAGCAGGGATTTGAACCTGGGTCTTCCGCATGCTGAGCAAGTGCCTCGGCCATTATGGGACGGGTTGGTCTTGGCTCTGTGTTCTGGTGAGAACTTTGGAGAGGTCTCCGTTTCCCCCTGAGTAGAGAAAAAGCTGGTTCCTATCCAGCCCAGACTCTCCCTCTCCGCTGCCCGTTTTTATGCCAAGATTCTGAGATGATTTAAAGTTACCAGATGAGTGAATGGCTTGAGGAAGTGGAGCTCCTCTTTCCAACGCTAAGGAAGGCCTCTGCGGGCCAGTGGCTGGGGCACTTTGCTGTGGTTTAAGTGTCATGAGTTCTGTTGCTGTCGTTTCCTCCCTCTTTATCTCAGTGGGACGGGGAAGCCGATTTCTGGTTTCAAAGTGCTTGGAGATCTCGGGACAGAAAGTGTTACGTACAGACCCTATCCGCAATCTGTGGGAAGACTTCCACTGATTTTGCTGGGATTCGGATCAGGCCTTGAAGCTAAAGACCATTATTGGCTGTCTTGATCTCTGCACGGCACAGGGGCAAACATCCGAGTCCTTAGGTCCTTCACAGGGAAACTGGGTTCTTTGGGGCTGGGGAGAAGGGGGTCTGACTTTACAAGCAATACTTTTTGCAGCATTAGGGCACACATCGCCATGGAGCCGGAGGGCGGGATTCTTACTGGAGCTGATCAGAGGATTCTGGTTCCCTCCCCACTCCATGAGGTCTCAGAACTGGGGCTCCAGCCTGAGCCAGAATGTCTACACTGCGATTTTACAGCCCCGCACCTCGAGCCCGACTCCGCTGACCGAGGCTAGCTGTGGCCACGCCACGGGTCTTTGATCTCCGGGTAAACATGCCCACCATGCACACCTCTGAAACGGGAGCTTTTTGATTCATAAAACAGAAATGTCGACCTGGAAAGGACCTTGAGAGGCTGACCTCGTCCAGCTCTCCATGCTGGACTAGGTGAAGGTGTAGGGGTGGAGGGTGTGTAAGTTTCCCACATCCAGGCCAGTGCTACCCCACCAGGCTACAAAAAGTGAGACAGACGCTCTCTCTCTGTTTCTCTCTCAACCCTTCCCCATGAAAACATCGTCAAAACATCTCTGCGAAATGTTTCGGCTTCGCTGAATCAGTATATTTCAGCGAGATGAAACGTCCTTGAGAGTGTCCCAGCCAGCTTTAATTCTTGCCCGTTCATGCACAGCAGGGCGCAGGTTGGCTAGGCTCAGCGTCTGTGTGTGTGTGCATGGGCAGCAGGGTGAGTTGGCCACCCCCCGAGCAGTTAAGATTGCCCCCTAGGAGAGGAAAGACTTGCTGGGCCCATGACCCAGACCTGGCAGGAGAAATCCTATGGCTTGGTTCCTAAAGGGGGATCACAGTTTTATCACTGTGCTTGTAAGTTACGTGGCATTCACATGAGTGGCTTTTGGTGCACGTGGCTGTCGGAGCATTGACCATTCTCTGCCTCCTGCAGGGGCAGGGGGTCATCCCAGAAGCACTGAGCTCTGCAAAGTGCGGCGAGGCTGGTGAAACCCAGAGATTGGAATCCAAGTGCTTGAACGAGCGTGCTCCTCTCATGCTGCAACAGGCCTCAGAAAGAACAAGCTACGGGATGACGCATCAAAGGAGAGGGGAAGATCTGTTGGCTTCGCCGCTGAGATCAAAAGCAAGAAGCAGGGCGTTTCCTCTCCCAGCTGGAGGATGAGATTTCTCAGCTCCCTGTTCTCTGTGTCCCTTTAATCTCAGCTATCTGCCAGAAGGGCACTGTTTCGGGCATGTGGTCCTTGTGCTTTGCCTGTGGAATTGCCCATAATTTCTTTTCCACAAAGGGAGGATATCTCGGGTGGGATGCTCTTTTGGGGAAGAATTTTCCCTTCCTTGGTGCCTAGAGAGTGGCGTCCATTGCAGAATTGCATGGGGGGTGGAGTGGAGGAATACAAAGCTCAGAAATAATCTACAGGGCCATGCACGTCATAACGAACCAACTGAGAAATGGACCTGGCACGAGCATAGAAGGTGCCAGGGGAATTATGCATTGACCACAGTTGACAGAAATGAAGGCCCGGGCTCCGGGACTGACTTTGACCCGCAGAGTTCCTTGCTGTCTTGCTGCTGCATTTCTCCCTGCTGCCCTTCTGCCCTGGAGATGATCCAGAATGTGAGTTCTGCTCTGAGAGTTTGTGGCACATGATGTAGGGTGCACAATCAGGACTTAGAAAAGCCAGAGCCCAGACCACAAAGGCATGTGATTTAGCCAGGATCATTTTCAGAAAGCTGAAGGGACTCTTCAGGAATACGTGCAGTGAATATTATATAAGTTCTTGAAATTCCTGGGGCTGATACCTAGAACCACAACTGCATTCTCTGTTATCCTGAACTTCTTAGAGGAGGGATCTAGAACCAAAACGTCATTCTCTGTTATCCTGAACTTCCCAGAGTGGGTACCTAGAACCAGCACTGCATTATCTAGGCCCTCTCTGGGGCACATGACAGATTTCTCTCTCTTCTCGGGTTTCAGCAGAACGCTTCATCTGCTGGTTCCCAACCATTCCACCTAAAACACACATTCTAGTTCTGCGGTAGCGTTTCCAGTGTAGACCTAGCCTGAAGTACATACAGGTTGGGACAGATTGTTAAGCAGAAGGGGTAACTCATGGCGTAGGCGGGCACATGAACCAAAGTGGGAAATTGGGGATTAGCTCGTTACACAGAACGGGTTTGAAGTGGGCAATTAAGGGTAGACGGCAGACAGGTGTGTTACAAATTGTTGTAATGAGCCATGAAACCAGAGTCCCTGTTTAGTCCGGGGTTTTGGGTGTCTAGCGAAGTTATGAATTGAAGTTCCCAGGCCGGCCATTTGAAGGCGTTGTCCAGTTTTCCGTTGAGGACAAGGACTTAGCGATCAGCTGTGGAGTGATTGCTTTGTGAAAAGTGTTTGCCCGCGGGTGAGATAGGGTTTCTTGGGCCTTGTCTCATGTTTCTGCGTGAGTTTGTTTGCGAGCGTTGGGATTGTCTGGTTCCACCCACCCAGTGGTTGTGAGGAGCATTTGAACCTCTGGCTGAGGGGCACCCTGTGTTGTGATAGGCATGAGTGGGACCCCTGAATCGTGAAAGGTGGGTTGTGATAACTGTGGCCTGCAGGTCTGGCAGCTGTCGTCCTCGCAGGGTCTGGTGCCACTAGGAGGTGATCGGTCCTCATCTGCGGGGAGCTTGGATCCGTGGGGTCGTTCTGGGCCTTGCAATCAGTTTCCGTCACCGGAATGCTACAATAAAACCAGATTCCTTAGCTGCCCTCTGGGCTGTAGAATAAGGAGCTACGAGGGGCGTCAAGACAAGCAGAGTCCTGTCAGGCCATTCCCCTGGCAAGATTCCCAAATGATTAGCTAGTAACCCAAACACAGTGGGCTTTGCCTGGAGGGACAGGTATAAAAGGGAGACCTACCCTTGCTGCGCCGTGTTCTCTCTGGTTCTGCATTTCTAACCGGCGTGTCACCAGCAGAACATGGCCACTCCCTGCCAAGGCTGCAGGCCCCAGCTGGTAGCGGCTCTCCGGTTTGTGTGTGCATGTGTGAGTTATTTTTTCCAACAACAGAGACCAGCTTCAGCTGGTTTGTGCAAAGTCCTGACTTCAGGCATCTGCGGGAGTGGGTGGCTCATGGGGGGTATGTGTGTGTGTTCGGGGGGTGGGGGCTCTTCTGAAAGATTGCAAACAAAGTTACTAAGGAAAATATTTGCAAAGATTTCTTGTTTTCTGTGCAGGGTTAAAATGAGCAGAGAGTTAAAACACTGCCCAGGCCAGGGGAATGAACCTTGGCTAAAGCATGTAGCTCTAAACCATGTCTGTAAGGTCCCAGGTAAATGTGTTTGCATGTGGCATACACACTGTGTGTGTGTGTGTGTCTACATGTGTTTGTGTGTATGCACACACACACGGGGCGTGTGAAGTTTGTATGCACGGATCACACGGGGTGTTTGTGTGAGAGCGTGCCTCCCTGCGTGTGAAGTGTGCAGCCATATGGGAAAAATCAGCTACCAGGAGTGCTTGCAAAACACTGTCAAGAAAAGAGTCCAACACTTTCCACCTCCATGGCAGCTGCTATTTGAGACACTTCAAGCACATTTTACAGCTGGAGAAACTAAGACACAGATGAACTGTCACCAGTTTACATCAGATACCATTTGGATGCATGACAAAGGTGTTGGGGGCAGTGAGACTATCAGGCCTGACATGGGTTACACTATATTGGGTCTTCTACCAGTGGGCATTGAGGAGCTCTTACAGAAATCACCGGTAGAGCTGGGGCTAGAACCCACACCCCTTGCTCCCATCACTAGACCTCTGTTCAGTCATGGGGCTCAGATAAACATTCCCGTGTATACCCACCAGCTAGGACCACTTTGCTCCTTCCCTAGCTAGGGGATTCTAGTGCACCCAAAGCAGGGTGCTCCTTTGCATACTGTTACCCAGAAGGCATTGCTAGCTCCCAGAGGGCAGCCGCTGTCGAAACAAAATCAACCTGGTCTCCTGGTGCATAATGGAGGGGTATGTTAGTGGGAGACTTGCAGCTTTCTGAGGGGATGTGCCGGGTTCTCCATCAACCGAAGCCTTTAAACCAACATTGGTCTTCCTAGAACACGTGCTTTGGCTCAACCCCAAGATGTGGGCTGGAGGCAGCCTCACTGGATGAAAGTTTATGGCCTGTGTAAAGCCAGGAGGTCGGACTAGATCATCATAATCATTCCTTCTGGCCTTCAAACCTATAGATGAAATCATGGCTGTGGAATTTGGCCATTGACTTCACTGCGGTAGGATTCCACCTTTTAGAGCTGTTTGATAACTGAGGGGTGAACGCTCTCCTCCAGGGAAATCCTAACTGATACACTTGGGCTGAAATTTGGAAGGACCAGGCCTGATCCAGTCTCAGACTTCAAGGACAGCAAGACTGGAAGCTCTAAACACACCCCGGTTCATATTTTATTCTCATGCAGATGAGGCGACCCCCAACTTTTATCGGCAACGTTCTCCTCGTATTTCCCTGAACCTCTCATTCCTAGGTCGGCCATTTGAGTCTAGCCCAGGTGAGCTGAGAACCCAAAGCCGTTCCCGTCCGACAGCTGGCGGGCGAAGTGAGGTTGGCAGGCCTCAGCCTCGTTCCTAGCGTCCCCCGCAGGCCGTGTGGCTCTGGACCACACAGGGGTTTATGAATCTGCTGCCGCTCTTGTGTTAACGGAGCCAGGCCTCCTCGTTCAGTCCGTGTCTAGATCCTGAGGCTTCAGGTTTGGCACCTGCTGCCAACCCACCTAGGGGTGTTCATTGTGCAACGAGTGCTAAGAGGCCCTCCTTGCTGGTGGTCTGTATAGACAAGTCAAGGACTGAATGAATCCCCATAACGTTACACCTTGTCAGGTCTGGCACACGAGCAGGGGGAGATGCATATCTAGGCCAAATCCTGCTGTCAGGGCAATGCTAGCCGCCGATCAGGCTGATTTGCTGATGGAGACGCTTTGAAACCTGCAAGATTTGCCATGGGTGCCTAAACCAGGGAAAGTGGGTTGGAGACGCCCGCTCCCACTGCAGTCACCCCACTCCCAGGGCTGGTGGACGCGGCGAGCTCGGAGCTCAGCAAACACAAATGCAGGGCGGGGCTCGGGTCCCGCCCCTGTGCTGGGAACAACACTGACAAAGAAAAGAAAGAGAAAAAAGAAACCAGAAAGAAACCCTTTGGGCCAGGGTGGACCAGCCTCTGAGGAGCATGAATTCTCCCTTCCCAGGGAGGTGGAAAGGGAAGCGAGAGGCCTGGGGCTGTCAGTGTTTCTCTCAGTTCTCCTGCCCAAAGGCCCCTGCCTGCACAGAACATGAAGAGATGGATCATGGGAGCTGTAGACAGCACAGCCGTGTTTGCATGGAGTGTGCATGTGTGTCGGGGGCGGGGGGAAGGAAAGAGCAGGGATTGTGCACTGTGACATCTCCCCAGAGCATGCAATGGCCAGGGGGTAGCAGAAATCACACCTGAGCTAAGCCTGCTAATACCCAGTGCATTGCCTTGGCAAGCTCTGGGTGCGTTGCTAATAAGGAAGAGCTCACTCAAGAGCCCCCAACTCTAGCTTCCAGGGGAGTTGAAGGCCACCTTGCAGAACTCGACCTGCGGCATAATAATCTTGTGGGTGTGGATTATAGATGCGACATTCACATCTGGATTTGGGTCTGGATTCCAAACCTCCCCCTTCCCTGCCTGCAAAGTTCTAAAGCAGTTGGATCTTGGGAAGGTAGCAGGGGTTAGGGCAGCTGATTATAGGAATATGGGCTGATTTCAAAATCTGGATCTGGCACTGAGGCCTGATGCTGCTCTCGCACCAGATTCAACCGGTGTGACTCCATGGGCCAAGGTTCTGATCACACTTACAGTGGTGTGAATCCGGAGCAACACCAAGTAAATCAGCAGGCCGGATCCTCAGCTGGGGGAAATCAGGGCTAGGCTGATTTGCACCAGCTCAGGATCTAGGCCGTGGGAGGTCTGCTGGTATAAGGGAGATCGGAATCGGGACTAGTGGCATCGCTGGAGTGACTCCTGACACTGTGTCCACACTGCTTCCTGTAACGGAAGTGAAAATGGTTTTGTTCAGTCCACTGTAGCAGCTAAACTGTTTTTAACAGCAGCCAAGGAGTGCATAAGAAACCCCCTGCCAACAGCAGGTCCTCTCCTGGTGTAGATAGGCCTTAGAGCCTGAGATGAATTCTCTGTGCTTGCTTAATTAGCAGCTTTCCCTTTCGCTGCTCCTTCTACTTTGGAGCGGCCGGAGCCAGTCTTGAAGACTCCCCTTTCTTTGCTCCCAGACCATAGCTGATGCCCTGCTCTCAGTATCAGGGTGTCTAAGGACTTTCTTGAATGTCATGGTGGTGGAATGCTTCTCTCCATGGGCCAGACCATCAGCCGCTGTAAATCGGTGCCGCTCCGTTGCCATCCATACAATGTTACGCCCAGCTGAGAGTCCGGTCTTAGACTCAAGGAGGAAGACCCTGTGCCCATTCATGACCCACATATCTGCAAACACCCGCCCACAAACTCACCTGCACCAACTCATTCATGCACGCACAGACCTTTCCCTTCTGCACTCGGAACCAAGAAAACCGGGGTGACAGACACGCTCGTGCACAGAGAGACACGTTTCCTTGCACGCTTTAGCCCCGTGGGAACTGGGGAGACACACACAAATATGCCCACACCCCAGGGGCACACCTGCTGGCCCTGGCAATCCAAGATGCATACGATTTTTCGATTTTTCGCAATCCCAGGTATCTTCCTCAACCACCTATAATCTCCCGCTCCCTGTACTTGTGACTTTACACCTCTTAAGAACGCTCACTGTGTTTTAATCACTTGCTGTTGGAGTCACCCACTCCCAGATGCTATCAAGAAAGAAAAACACTTAGGAGAGCATTCAGAGATGACCGCGGAGGGAGGGGATCTGTAAATGGTTCAACTCCCTGTGTCACAACATTCCCACCCCATTCCTCGCATGGCAGGGATCGAGTGCAAAAAAATACAGGCTCTTCGGTGCACAGCAGAGAGAGCAGGACAAAGCAGACATGGTCCGGGGCCCCATTTTGTTCCCACCGAGTCCGGGATGGGAGGAGGTTTGCTACTAGGAACTAGAACAGACCCTCAAATGATCAGGCTTTAAGACCACATGTATACCAGGTGTTCCTAGTTGCAACTTCTGGAGGTCCAGATTCTGATTTCACCAGTAACTCCAGAGTAGCTCCACTTCTGTCAATGGAATTGCATGTAAGCAGGAGAACTGGAGTCACTCCTGATTTACACGGCTGTACCTGAGAGCAAAAGCAGAATCATCACTGGAGTCGGGACCCAGATCCCACCAAATCTCTGCCTTGCTTTTAGCAGCTTATTTCCACTGGTACTTTCAAGTCCTGTCTAAGGAATGTACATGATTGTGGTCACCACAGTATCTTGGCAGCTCCCAACACCCCATGAGATAGGACTGTGCTATGGTGCCCATTGTACGGATGGATGACTTGGGGCCAAGAGAGAGTAAGTGACTTGACCAAGGTCAAATAGGGAACCCTGTGGCACAGCAAGGCACTGAATCTGGTTCTCTTCAATTGCTGCATGCAGCAATGGGGAATCTTCCAACTGTGAGCCCACAGTTCCATTGGAGTCAATGGAGAGTTACTGATTGACCTCCACTGAGGATGTGCCCCTGAGATGGTAGCTGCTCTTCCTAAGGTCCGGCCTAAGCTCTATGCACCCTTGATGTCCCAGTGCGTCAGCTGGGTGCCAGCCCTTTGCACAGGGGAGAATTTCACTCTTTAGAGCTCAATCCCGCAATCCCACCTTGGAGCTGCCAAGAGCCCCCAGCTGCAATTCCAAGCCCGTGGGAGCTGCAAAGGCCCATCTCTGCAGGGTATCTGGAGACACTTCCTGCCTGTGTTCTACATAGTTGCGTTGTGTAACCCGCAGAACGTGTTCCACGTACGTATGTGGGCGATTCCCCCGGGGGTGCAGTAAGCTGGATGCTCAGGCTGGAATGTGCTCGTTAGATGGTGGTGCGATTAACAAGGGCTGGGAATGGCTCCTGGAACCCGAACACATGGGATCTGCAGTTTCATCTCCCTCCCTCCAGATGTAGAAGGAGCCGGTGCCTCCCTCACCTTGCTACCCTGAAAGCAAAGCACTGGGAACCAGATGGAAGACCCAAGAAGGGATCTGGAAAGGTTTATCTGGGTCCAACAAGGGCCAGAGTTGCCGGTGATGTAAACAGCATGGCCGGACCCGAATGTTCCCCAACCAGGAGTCAGGGCTCCCGCAATCATGAGACTGGCTTAAAATCATGGGATTCAATATAGATAATTTGGGGTTCTCTTCCTTGGCCTTCTGTTTCTCGAGGCTTCACAGCTCATGTTTTTAAGCTTTTCTCTGCAGCCCCGCATGCTAGAAACTGCGGCCCCAGCTTTCCTGGGTTCTGGCCCCCTGCATGGTGGAGACGTCACCGTGGAGCGGCAGAGGGAGCAGGCTGGAGTCATATTCCACCCGCCATCAGTGCAGGAGGTGAAGCACGAGAGGAGGCTAGGAGCACACGTAGCAGGAGAGACCATGCTCCTTGCATTTGAAGCCCCCAGTCTCTCTTTGCACCGGGAGAGTCCAGACATCGCTGCAGCAGGGAGTCAGGATACCCTGGGACTCAAGGCGGCCAGTCTCCCTTTGCATCGGGCCAGCCTAACCCCCTTGCATGGTGGGAACGTCCAGCCTCCCTATTGACCGTTTCTCCAGCCTGTGCAGCCCTGCGCCAGCTGTTCCAGCTCCAGCCCATCTGCGGTGGGTGACTCATCCTGGGATTCCTCAGCTCTGAGGTGGTTCTCCCCCACCCTGTGTTGTGTTTAATATTGTTCAAAGCCCTGAATCAGAGGGTGTGGCCCCAAATCTCCCAAACACACAAGCCTCGGCAGGAAAAAAGCAAGCGCCTTTCTCACAGCGGGATGAATACCTGGCCCAGCGCCAACCCGACTGTCCAACCCCACAGCACCCAGACCCCTGACCGCTGGGGGTTTGCTCCTCTCCCAAAGTCACTGCTTTGGAAGGAAGGTCAAGGTTTTACCCCTCTCTCGACAACAGCCCTCCGTTGACCCCTCCCCCCCACGCCCTGCTGTGCGGTCTCGGTTCCCACAACTGGGTCCTGCCACGGCAGCTGAAGTTCCCCTGTGACTCATCTTGCCTCAGCTTCGATCTCAAATACTTTCTCCACCCTGCCCTACCGTGGGCGCCGCCCCGGCGTGCCATGCCCCATATGCCTCTCCGCTCGGATGGCAGCTTCAGCCCGGGGGGGCTGCAGACAGTTGCTGGGGCCCAATCGCCCAGTTGAGCCCCCACCGACAGCCCCACCTCTGGGTCCTTGGCTTGCCGTGACCCATTGAGATAGGGGTTTGGCTTGCAGGTTGACTCGATCCTGGGTTTATTCTTGAGTTACTCCACGCCTGCACCTGGGAGAGACTGATGTGGAACGGGCAAGGATGCAACACGCTAGGGACCCCTGCTTACCCCTGGTCCTAGGTGGAGGCTTGAGCAGTGGGCGGGGAGCAGGGGGGTTAGAAGACCTGGCTTCTATTCCCGGCCTCTGACCAACAGGGCGGCCTCAGGCAAGTCGCTTCCCCTCGGCATTGCCTCCTGCCCTTTGTCTGTCTTGTCTGTTGCCTCTGGTGGGAAGTGAACCTGGCTTCCCGAAGTGCAAGGGAGCATGGACTCCTCCAGGTAGCCCGCCTCCCTTCGCCTGGGGAGAGCTGCCTCTTGCTTTGGGTTTGCATGACAGGGCCCTGATCTCAGCTGGGGTCTGTGCAGCGCCTCGCACAACGGGGCCCCGATCTCAGCTGGGGTCTGTGCAGCACCTCACACAATGACGCCCTGAT
>ML677378.1:1589819-1601121 GCA_007922305.1 Dermatemys mawii
CACAATGACGCCCTGATCTCAGCACCACACCATGCCATGGGGGAGACAATTACAAAGGGCTGTCACTTGGGCGAGTGAGCCCTGCCTTCCTTTTGCCACTCGTCTCCAGAGAAGTGAAACCCTCACCACCCACAAGAACAGCTCCACACCCATCTGCCCCCTGCTCCCCCCACTCCAGGGCTCTCCAGGGTACACGTCACCCGGGGCTGGCCCTCTTTGCCCACCAGCCCTGCTCCCATCCAGAGGCTTCTTTCAGGCCTAGCTGATGGCCTTGTGGGGTTAGGCTTGGCTTGGCAGGCAATTGAGGTGGCAGCTGCTTCTGGGGTGTGTGTGTGAGGGAGAGTTCCTTGGCATGCCTTCGGGCCAAGGTGCGGGCACCTGCGGAGGCCCCCACCCTTTTAGCCCGGGGGAGGGGTGTGTGTGTGTGCGGCATGGGCTGACACAACCCCTCTTTGGCAAGGCAGGACGCTGCGTCTTGGCAGCACAACAAGGGCTGTGGCGCTTCTCAGAATTTCCCGGGCTCGCCCGAGCCGGGCCCTGGCGTGCAGAGTCACGGCGGGCTTGGCACATGCATTCCTGTGGTAGCTGCAAGGACGGTGCTGGGCCCAGCCTGGTGGCTGAGGACGGAGTCCCCCCCGGGCTGGGGCTGATGGGCAGAAGGTGCCGCGCGGTGCCCTTGGAGAGCCGTTCCATCAGTTGCCGGGGCATGGAGGAGCCAGGACCCCTGCTCTTTGCTCGAACCTGCCGTCAGTGGGGCAGCATGGCATGGGGGAACAGTCCTTTGGCGCATGACCTGCCGTCCGGCTGAGGCCTCGGTGTAGCCCACGTGCCGGCTGAACCAGGGCCTGGGCCCAAAGTATCCCCACCCGTGACTGTGTGGCTCTCCAGCTGATCCAGGCTGGTGTACGGGGTCGGGTGCGGGGAAGAGGGGCTGCAGATCTGGACTGAGATGCCGCGGCAGAGTGGTGTGGGGGCAGGAACGCTTGCTGATCGCCGGCCCATCTCCAGCCTTTGTTATCGTTCTGTGCTCACTGCACGGCTGAGTCCTCCCGGTGTGTTTTGTGGGGCAGGTTGCAGTTTAAGAGGAGGGGGAAGGAATTCTGGCCTCTCAGGCCAGACAATGGGGTAAAATACCACCTGCCTCGTTTACGGCTGGACCAGTGTCCTTGCTGGGAGCCGCACACAGCTGCAGAGCTTCCATTACCCCAGAGCGGATAGAAATACTCAACCCCCTCCAAACAGGCTCAGGTCTTCTGGTTACTCGGCCCCCTGACAATTCAACGCATCCCGCATCACGGACACTCTTCTTAGCAGACCACGACAGGCCTTCGAACGAGGGCTGCACTCTGGGAGTCATGAAGCACGTCTGTGCGCACAGAGCAGGCGTTTGGGGTCCACCGTTCCGCTCCCAAATGCAGGGTGTGGCGGGACAGAGGTAGGAGGCGTGGCTGAATGGCAGCTGCAGTGCTTATGGCTTGCAGGCCCTGCCAGGAGCGGTGTTTGGAAAACACCCGTCCCCACTGCTGAGGGGACGGAGCAGGTCTCTCAAGCTGCGGGGTGAGCCACTGACCAATATGAGGGATATTCACCCCTGTGCAGAGCCCCCCAAAACCCACTGTGACAGCACTAAGGACTTCAATGGTGCCCAGGCCTTGTGCTGCAAAAAGGGGGATTTAGACAGGGCAGAGCTTCCCCCACTATTGGCTCATGTCCTGAACAGAGTGAGCTCCAGAAGCTCAGCTGAGACCCGCCCCACCGTGTTCCTAGGTTCAAACCCCCACACCTGGCTAGGCAGGGAGGGGAAAATGTCCCTGGCAGATGATCCAGGTCTCGGGCTGAGGAGTTTGCATTCCTCTGCTGATAGGCCAGCGAGAGCACCAGATCGCCTTATAGGGGCAAAAAAAGTCATTCGACTCGCTCCACCTCCTCAGCAGAGGGGGAACGTGTCTGGAACGGTGCTGCTGGGCGTGTCTGTCTGTCTGTCTGTCTGTCTCTCTCTCTCTCTCTCACACACACACACACCTGCAAAGGGGAGCCAGGGTGGGAATCCTCCACTACACAGAGAGAGGGGGTACCCCAGCTCTCCCAGGCCCTCTCCTGGCCTCCTTTGTCCCCTAAGACAGTCACCAGCACCTGACCAGACAAATCAGCCTGGCATTGAAGGCTCCCTCCCACACACACACCTGTTATCTGCAGCTCCCTGCACTGGGAATGGGATCGAAGGCTAATCTAGAACCCTGCCCCTCTTTTCCAACCCCAGCCCCGGTGCCAGGCATTCCCTAACAGCTGAATTCCTGAGGATTAACCCTTTCGGCTGCTGCTCTGATGCTGACGACAGGCCATTTCCAATCTCTTTGCCATGTCCCCCTTGTCCCCGGGAGATGCACCCCCGCTTTGGTTTGCATATTGCCCTGGGGCCTGTGATGTGAGAGTGGATTGGAATAGGGGTTTGCATTGGCTTCAGGCTGGGAGTGGGCTCAAGCGGGCCAGACTGGATTGGGAGGGTGAGAACAGACTGAACTGGGTTGGAATGACTGAGTCTGGAAGGAGTGAAATTGGACTAGGTTGGCGAGGGACGTGTACAGAGCCGAATTCCATGCTGGGAACCTGCTTTGGTCTAGGATGACCAGACAGCAAATGTGAAAAATCGGGACAGTGTGGGGGGCAATAGGAGCCTATATAAGAAAAAGACCCCAAAATCAGGACTGTGCTTATAAAATCGAGACAGCTGGTCACCCTACTCCGGTTTGGCCCCAGTCTAGCCCATTTAGCAATGTGGGAAGGGCAGGGGCAACCCCCACCCCCATGTTAAGAACCCCTGGGTTAGAGGACTAGATCAGGTGACCCTGCAGTCTACTGATTTGGCGTGACCTTTGGTGAGGCTGGATTGGATCGGCTTGGAACGGATGGAGCTGCGCTGGTTTCAGTGATCCCGGATTGGACTGCATGGGATTGGAATGGTTTGCGTTGGACGGGACTCGGGTCCAATAGCCAGGCCCCTTTGCCCTATTTGTGTTGGACCCTGAGAATTTGCTCTGTCTCTGCACAGACTGGGCTGATCCGTTTGTTATTATTTGTGGAGGGAAAAAAGGCTGTTAGAGGGACCAGAAAGCAGCTCCCCCGGCCTCTCACTGGGCAGCAGGTAGAGGCAGTCTAAGGGCTGGGCTTTTCAAGCAATCTATGAGAGTTAGATGCCCAGTTGCGAAGGGATTTGGGCACCGAAAGCCGTTTGGGGTTTACAGCTCCCAGCGTCAGGGTTTTTATTCCCTGGGGGCCGCTCTTAGTGCATTCCTGTGTAGCTGGGGCAGGGTTTTTAATAGAGACAAATGTCTATGTGCTCATTTGTCTAGAATCCAGAAAGGGTCGCAGGGTAAACCAACCCCTGCGCTCTAAGCACAAACACCAACCTGTGCTTTCAGCGCTTGAATGACTCACCGATGCCTCTGCCAAACACCCAGGAGTGGGAAACAATTCGTTCATTCATTCGATCCAGAGGAATGTGTTTTGGTGTCATTGGTCCTGCTGAGAATCAATTTACCTGTTCATAGGGGAGGCGAAGGGTGGATTTCTGGGTTTGAGGAATGGGCGTGTGGGGTAGAATCGTAGGACAGGAAAGGGCCCTCAAGGGGTCGTCAAGTCCAGTCCCCTGCACTCCTGGCAGGACTAAATATTATCCAGCCCTCCCTGACAGGTGTTTGTCTCACCTGCTCTTAAAAATCTACAGTGAGGGAGATTCCACAACCTCCCTAGGCAACTTATCAACAAATCCAGGGCTGCAGGAGTGACAACAATATAAATGTATTCCAGCTGGGCATTGCTCTCGGGGTGCAGAGTGGTCTCATCGATAGGACACTAGCCTCAGGCTCTCTGGGGTCTGTTCCTGGGTCTGCCACTAATGATCTTGGACAATTCGCCGTTCCTTGGCTTTTCCCCCTCCTCCCCTATAAAATGAGGGCTCATGATACTGACTTGTGGTCGGCAGGTGAAAAGGACTAGACGATAAGCTGGACAGCGCCTAGCACTGATGGCTTGTTCCTAGCAGCCCCCCACTGCATACAGGTTATTTTGTCCCCTCAAAAGGTTACTGTGTCACAAACAGCAGGAGCTGTGTGCACTGTAACCCAAAAAAGGGACTCCTTGTAACGGCAGGATGTGTCGAAAGCCCACCCATTATCTTAATGTCCAAGCATCTCACAACATCCTGGGAGATAAGGCGCATCATCATCCCCCTTTGATAGATGGGAAAACTGAGGCACAGAGAGGCTAAGTGACTTGCCCAAGAGCCCAGGGGAAGTCAATGGTAGATCAGGGACCTGAACTCAGCTCTCTTAAGTCCCAGGAAAGGGCCCTCACCACTGGCCCACTGTTGTTTTTTCTCCTATATGGTGGGGTGGGAGGCGGGGGGGTTTCCACTTTGCAATTATCCATCAAAGCCCAGAGTTAGTTCTAATCCTGCTTGATACTTATGGGCACTAACAGGCTTATTCTGGAGGCAGAGGCTATGGGGTGAGCTCACTTCTTGTTCTCTGTTCCCATGCCCCACCTATAGATTTCTGAAAGCCCTGGACCCGGCAGGAGCTCTGGAGTTGGGAGAGGGTCGTGAATCTAACCCCCTCCACATTTAGCAGCTTCATTCGGGTGCATATGAAGGGAACATGACAGGGGCTCAGGGAGCCTGGTTTCCCTTCTCACCAAAGCTCAGGGTTGACGGAAGGCCTGGAACATGGGCTGTGAAATGCCACAGTCTTAACTGATTAGCCTCTTAGAGTTGGTAGGGCAATCCCATTCTTTTCATGTTCTCTGTATATATCTATCTATAATCTTCTGACTGTATGTTCCACTCTATACATCTGATGAAGTGGGTTTTAGCCCACAAAAGCTTATGCCCAAATAAATTTGTTAGTCGCTGGTGCCACAAGGACTCCTCGTTCTTTTTGCAGATACAGACTAACAGGGCTACCACTCTGCGTCCAGTCCTCCAAATCCTCTTAGGTGCACATGCACTGACCACACCTGGCCACTAGGGGGAGCCTGACGCTCACACTTTGAAGCACCTTTGCACCCGAGAGTGCATCGCCCAGGAATGCAGCCATTGCTTAGATGTGGTCCGGGGCGCTGACTCACCCACCCTTGAAAACCTGGGCCGAGCCCTGACATTTCCACTCGGATCTGCCTCGGCACGTCCTCCAGATTCTTTTCCAGATGGTGCTATTCGGAGATGAATATTTTCCCAATGATCCTCTCCCATAGGAGGGGAGTTTTTTGTCTCTCCATTCAGCCACACCACCACCCTGCCCAGTGCATCTTCCAGAAGCCTGGACAGTGTCCTTGGCATGTCCCCATCCCCTGAACTGCGCAGATGCTACAAGTCCAGTCTTTGCGTCCAGCCAAGGACTTCGGGGAGAGAAACCTTTCCCAGCTGAGAGCAAAGTGGCTTCTACCATGGAGCAGCGGGGTTTGAAATGTCAGGAAAGGGACATTTGCAGTGTTGTGAGAGCCGGTCTGATATATTCTTCCCCTTGAAGAAATGGGGACATTGAGGCACAGAGTGGTGCCAAGACCTGCCTGAGGTCACCCACTGAGTCACTGGAAGACATGGGAACCTAGGAGTCCTATTTCCAATCTCCTTCCCGGCCTTTTCCAGACCTAAGAATAGAACCCAGGAGTCCTGACTTCCCTGTTGCAACCACTAGACTTCACTCCCTTCCCTGATGTAGGAATAAAACAGAGGAATCCTGAGGCCCAGTCCTCTCTTTCAACCCCGTTCCCCTTCCAATCTTCCAGGAGGCTGAGATACCAAGGGGTGTAGATGCTCTTTAGCAAGGGAGGCCGGCCTTAAGAGCAGATCCTGTCTTACAACACAGAGCCTGGCTGCTGGCAGAGACAGGGGTGCTTACAATCCTCCCATGAACTCACGTCTCAAACTGCCCCCACTTCGCCCTGAATCAAATGTGCAAATCCACCCCCCCCCCCCACATCCCACCCCGGCCCTCCAAACAATTAGCTATTTATTTCGGGTTTGGAAATACGAGCCTTTTCATTCCCTCTCTCTCTCTCTGTGTCTCTCTGCAGCACCTCAGCCCCTCCCTGCCCTCCAGAGAAGTCGGTGCTATTCAGAGATCCGTCATTAATCCTCTAGCTTTCATGCACTCTTCCTTTCAGAAGGCTTCACACAAGCACTGCTTTGTTCTTGACTGGCTGGGCTGGCGGTGAAGGGCTTTGCCAGATCCCACCTCTAGGGGGAGTCCTGCACCCAGGTACAATCTCTGTTGGATGATTTAGTTGGGGTTGGTCCTGCTTTGAGCAGGGGGTTGGACTAGAACCTCCTGAGGTCCCTCGCAACCCTGATATTCTATGAATGAGGGGGTCTTTCTATTGCTTTAGACCAGGTCATACATCTTTCCTGATATTTTTCATCCCAACTCATGTACCGGCGAGCGAGCCAGCCAAGAGGAGGGAAGTCTTTGCACTGCTGTTCCTGGGGGCAGTCAGAGCAGAGATGTGCGGGGCGGATACTTTGCAAGGCCCGCGGCCTCGCCTTTCCAGAAAGGAATGCGACCACTCCAGTAAAAACTCCATGCTCTGGTCACAGCTAGGCTGCTGATATTGTGCAAGGGAGAGTTGCTGTGACAGCTGCTCCCGGCGTTGGGAGACAGTCTGAAATCGAGTAAACAGGATGCCAGCAGGTGCATAAAAACCCCTACCTGTGATGGCAACTCTCAGGGGAGTCAGTGCTGGCTGGTGGAAGACCTTGATCCTTCTGAGTCCTCTTGGCCCAGCTCACCCATTAAAATCCACGTATCATTTTCTGTTTGGGATGATGGTATGTAGGGTGACCAGAGAGCAAGTGTGAAAAATCGGGACGGGGTTGAGGGATAATAGGAGCCTATATTAGAAAAACACCCAAAAATTGGGACTGTCTCTATAAAATCGGGACATCTGGTCACCCTAATGGTATGTTGTAGACCTTTGGGTGGCTAAAGCTAGGCACTTAATTTCATAGCAAGGTGCCTAAATCAATAGGAGCTGATTTTCAGACTTCTATTTAGATTCCTCAACTATGGATTTTGGTGCCTAGCTTCAGGCACCCACATCTGAAAATGTTGCCTTGAGCTTCTCCAAAGCCCGAAAAAGACTTTGCAAGCTATTAATCAAAGAGCCAAAGAGATCGGCCTACCGGGATCTCTCCGCCCAGCTGTGAAATGCAGATGCCTCTGGAGTGGAACACAGCAGCTATTTAACAGCGGTGTGAGATTGTATCCCAGGAGGCAGAATTTGCTTCCCCAAGTTAGCGTAGAGCCAGCACGGCAGAGCAATACTCCAAGGGCTTGGCTATATGTAGATGTAGTGGTCTAATTTACGGTGCTAAACCAGTGCAAAAGGCTGTGTGGACATTTACCTTCATTGGAGCATAGATTGATTTGGTTGAGCTTAAATCAATAAGGAACAGGCTTAGGCTAAGTCTTAATAAGCCACCCCTAAACAGAAATAAGAGTGTCCACACAGGGGTTGGTGCTGCTTCATTAAGCTGGTTCTTTCTGGGTATCTGGCTGGTGAGTCTTGCCCACATGCTCAGGGTTCAGCTGATCGCCGTATTTGAGGTCGGGAAGGAATTTTTCCCCAGGGCAGATTGGCAGGGGCCCTGGGAGTTTTTCGCCTTCCTCTGCAGCGTGGGGCATGGATCACTTGCTGGAGGATTCTCTGCACCTTGAAGTCTTTAAACCATGATTTGAGGACTTCAGTCATGTTATTGTTATTGATTAATTAAATCAGGAATCACAATTACTTGTGTGTGCCTTGCCACCCTATCGGCGCCATTCGCGCCAATTTCCGTGTCGCGGTGGTGCCAGTGGTTTAGCGGGTGGTATTGAATATTTTGCTTGTGTTTGAACATGTTTTAAATCGTTTCAACTTTCAAAGTAATCAAACCTTGGTAAAGGGGAGTAAAGCATTTATTTATTTACTTATTCTAGCCGACGACAAAAATCGGCTATGCGATGAGAGTAAAGCATTAAAAGAGGGTGCGGCCAAGTTCTTTTGCTTGGGGCGGCAAAAAACCTAGAGCCGGCCCTGCTCTCAATACTTTATGAAAGATACGAAGCGGGTCAGAAAGAGATAAACTTTGGAGTTTCTGCAGAGGTCTTCTTCAGCTCTGAGTATGCTCGAAAGCTTGTCTCTCCTCTTCCACCAACAAAAGTCAGTCCATTACAAGATCTGACCTTGCACCTATGGTCTTGCTAACATCCTAGAACCCACACGGCTACACCCACTTAGAATAATACTTTAATAACACAGTCATAGCGTGGAGCAGACAACATGCTGGTTACATGGGTGCCGTAGCGGGTGGCAACCCTCAGAAACGTGGAAATATTGCAACACAAGTAACAGAAACGTACAAAAAGAGCCTTGCAATTGCCACCAGAGCGAGCCCATTGGCTTTGTGTAGACTTTGGCCTTCGGTACAAAGCAATACTGCAATGCAAGATATACTTGAGTCTGTGTAAGAGGGAAACAAATATATACAGTAGGCCAGATTCTCAGCTGGCGTACATTTGGCATGCCCCCACTGACTTCAGTGGGACAATGCTGATTTACACCAGCTGGGGATCTAGCGAATTAAGTTAAAAGCAACATCATAAGTTATGAAATACATATATATATATATATGCCATATTGATTATTCTCTTTAAATGACAACTAATAAATATCCCAGAACATAACAACTAACATCCCTTCTCCCATCAATGCTTGTTTTTTACGGCTGCGTTGGGTTTTTTGTAGCCTCCAGGAGCTCTGAGGATGACAATCTCCCTCGTGCACTGGGTCTACTTCAGCCTGCTTAAGTGGACCTTGAATGGTGTCCCCACCTCGTACTGCTTCTCTGCTACAGGGTGCAGAGGTTGGCCCTGAAAGGCTACGTAACAGCCGGCATGCAGGGCAATTTCCTATGGCAATTCCATCAGCACCCAACCATACAAGGCACTGGGCTGAGGCATCTAGTAAAGGAGAATTTGGCACATTGCAGAACTGGGCTCTTCCACCCACCATGAGCTGCAGGTAAAACTGACCCATCTAGCTTTATTGTCCAACTGAGAAGAGTGTGCCTGCCCTGCCTCCCCCAGTGCAGGAGAAATGGTACAAAATAACAGATTTCTACACCATGTTCAGTTTCAAGATTCTGGGCCATTATCAAGCAACACAAAGAAGGACACTTAGGGTACTGCTATACTACCCGCCAGATCAGGGATCGATTTATCGCCTCTCATCTAGACGTGATAAATTGATCCCCGAACGCGCTCCCTGTCGACTCTGGAACTCCATCCCAGCAAGAGGAGGAAGGAGAGTCAGCGGGAAAGCAGCGCGATCGACTCGAAACCGTGGGGACGTTCAGGTAAGTCGACCTAAGTTACTGCGACTTCAGCTGCGCTATTCACATAGCTGAAGTTGCGTATCTTAGGTTGACCCCTCCCACTAGTGTAGCCCAGCCCTTACAAACAAGATCTCTATCCCATTAGGATAAACCTGCTGTTTAAATTATTGGAGTCATTCTGGGTTTAGGCTAGTGGAAATGCGATTAAAGACAGGCCCTCGCGCCATTGACCCAGGTGAAGTAAACCTGTTTTTACAGCTCTGTAATTCAGATCAGAATCTGGGTCAATCTTCTTTTGAAGTCAGCGGAGTTGCTCCGGATTTGCACCAGTGTACCTGAGTTCACGATTACTTTATTTTTAAAGGACACCATCAAGACAGAGTCCCCGCTGGCAGTAGGAAAAAAGCCTTTGACTGAGGATTCTGGGACTACACAGCAATTTCCCTGAGTGCACGTGGTGAAACATCACCCAACACAGACTCTGCCAACTCGTCTGGCTGAGAACGTTCACACCCACCACATCATCAGTGGGTGAAAGAGACCCTAACGCAAATCCGCACAAACCAAAGAATGAAAGCGACAAGGAAAGTGAGAAACCTTTTGGTAATACTGGTAAAATACTTAGCTCTTATCTAGCACTGAGATCTCAAACCGCTCTGCAAAGGAGATCAAATAGCATTATCCTCATTTCACAGATGGGGAAACTGAGTCATATGGTGGGATATGGCTCGCTCAGCAGGTTTCCTGAGTCCAGTGCTCTACCCACAAGGCTCCCCATTCTGCTACGCTGCTACTATCCCTCAGTTTACCATCGTTGGAGCCTAAGGAATAACACTTTCTCCTTCTGCAGAGCGTTCTGTTTTGGAAGATCTCAAAGCACATCAGTGAAGTAAGCCTTATGAGCCCCTCCTCAGCGAGGTAGGATCAGGATGAATTTGTTGGGGCTGATGTGGGAATTGGGCAAGCCCAAAGAGCGTTCTGCCAGGATGGGGAGGGGGTTCCCGCTTCTAACCAGCGATGGAGATGGGAAGATGAAAGGGAAATGCTGGGAAGAACTGTTTGGAAGTTGATTCTGGCCCCGCAGACGTTGGCAAGAATTGGGCGTCAGGAGAAGGCGTGCTGGTCTCGTTCCGGCTCAGCTGCCAACACGTCTGGCATCTATTCCGCAAGGATCAACTCCTCTTGGCGGTGTTCTCCATTGGACAGCAAGCGATGCTTTGGACGTGCCCCACTGGGCCATTCTTCTGCATCCCGACTTGTTGAGCCTCCGCTCTGGCTCCTGGTGAGGATGGCTCCTGCCACCGCTCCTTTTTGGGTCACCCCGTCGGTAGAATTGGCCCTCACCCGAGAAGCCACCAGGGAAGACCCCGAGAAGCTGGAGACGGAAGAAACTGCAGGGAAAGGAGAAGAGAGTAGTGGCTTGGTGTTTATTTTTCCTGCCGCTGCTGCATGCATCAAGCTATAGTTAATAAATACTTACAGTGCCTAGGGCTGGCGTGGACGCTACTGACGACCGGGCATGCCGGTGACTCCAGGCTGGGAAGGGAAAGACAGACATTAAGATACTAAGGAACACAGGTGGGCTTCAGCCCCTTGTGCAAAATGCTGCCCTCCCAAACAGTGTTGTACCCAGGCACAGTGACCCGAATGACCTCAGGGAGGTTAGACTGGTGGCTATGGATGTAGGACCTGATCCTGTGTACTGTTCCCCCCCCACTCCCCGTACTTGGGTTGAGAGGAAGAAAGAATTTGACACTCTATACAAGAGAAGCGTCTCCCCTTCCAGATCTGCCAGCTGCCTGCATCCCCACTTCCAGATCCACCACCTCTCCTTGTACCCCCTTCCAGATCAATCAGCTCCCCTCATCCCCCCTTCCAGATCCACCACCTCTCCTTGTACCCCCTTCCAGATCAATCAGCTCCCCTCATCCC